>CATIWQ010746605.1:0-21069 GCA_949673415.1 Euphorbia schlechtendalii | reverse complement strand
TTTCTTCACCGAGAATCAGTCTGAGTTGCTTGTGGTATGGAGGATTCGTCATCCAGAAGCTTTCTCTAGATCAGCTTTGACCGAGACGGAATTGAGGTATATGGCGATCAACGGAGTCCCGCCCTGAAATTCAGTTCCCTTTGATTTATGGAAACTTGTTTGTTATTCGATATAATGTGATACATTCACAAAATGGGTATAACATTCGCTTTTACGGTTCTAGACACGGAAAAGGTATGAATTTGACTCTTTCCATGTTTTCCATCAGCAAAGATGAATATTAGAACATATGAACCTTCATGTATATAATTTTAACATATCCAAACAGCCAACCAACTAGAAACTCGTTTACTCGTAATTATACGAAAAAAATTAAAGAAGCAATTATAAGCAAAATAATTCTTATCTTCTAAAATTAGAAAAACAAATAAAATAACCAATTCCATATCTAACCCTAATAATGCCAACAATATTCTCCCAAACTAGAAGCTCAACATTGCTAAAATCTCCGTTAAAACTGGTTATTTTCACATCAACAGTGTAGCATAATAAATACTTATAAATTTACGTTGAAATAAGTAGATTTCGATTCAATTCACCTTTTTGTCAGTTGAAAATAACATATCCAGTGGTTTATGTTTTAGGCCAATCATAGTATAGAACATACATATCGCGGGTTCCTTTGCAAATTATTATCCAGCAGAAATAAAATTGCATGGCTCTAAATTGGAATGAACCTCCTTAACTTAAGAAATTTCGAATAATTCCATGAAAACAGAATCCTAAAAATCAAACTTGTGATATAATAAAGCAAGTATGAATACATTGGAGGGGGCAATGCTGTTGAGTGGTACTTTGAAGTAGGTGTGTCCATTCGGTCGAAATCGAATCGAATTTAACCGAACCGAATTAATCGAAAATTAAATAAGGAAAATATTGTTAAACAAACCAAACCAAATAAGATTCAAAACCGAATTAACCAAACCGAAATAAATTATTCGGATTGGTTAAAAACTGAATTAAACCAAAATTTTAAATTAATTAATAAAAATTTCAAATTCTAACACTTAAAATACAAAATGCACATTTAATATAAGTATTACAATGGATTAAATGATTTACTAGAGACACATAAAAGAATAAAAGTGCATTTTTTAAAAGAGTAATAAGGGTGTGATATTAAAATAAAATTTTATTATATGTTCATATATTTCGGTTCGGTTATTATAGTTTTTTCTACACAAAAACCGAACCGAACCGAATAACTAAAATATCAACATTTTACAAACTGAACCAAACCAAATTTTTAAAATAACCAAAATAAATTAATATTTCAATTTAATTCGGTTCGGTAATTCAATTATCAAACCATTTGCACACCCCTACTATGAATCAAGGCAAGAAAGTGCTAATTATAATTAAATTTTATGTTTGCGTAATCTACGACGTACAAGGCACAACATTCTAGGATTATTAACACACTTCTATTTTTATATTCATACAAATAGACAATTACCACGTTACATTGTTTTTATTTGAAAACCGAACCGGATCGACCGGTCGGCTCGGATCTGACCGGAACTGATCACTGGTCTGGTTGATTTTCACCCGGTTCAATGTCTGATCAAAGATCAGATATTATCCGGTTGAACCGGCTGATTCACTTATTCTTGTAAAAAAATAATATTTTTTAAATAGGCAGAAATCGAATTCAGGACCTTTAGCTTGTTATTTATTATGCTTACCACTCAACTACAACGCTTATTAAATACGCATTTGTATTATATTTCTTTTATAATATCTATATAAAACGTTTACTTAGTTTTAAATTAAGTATTTACTTTATTTATTTAGTGTATTGTGTAAATAAATTCACCATATCTTATTTAAATAATATTTTTTCAATTTTTAGAAAATTCGGTTCGACCTCCGATTTAATCCGGTTGAACCTTAAATCCATGAACCACCCTCTTTACCGGTCCGATTCTGAAAACCATTATTTTTACTCATGAATTTTTCCAATGGATATGCGATCCAACGATTGGGAGATGGTTATAAGTTGATAACGTGATTATATCTACAATTGATCGTACTGAGAGTATCTTTAGTAGCTTAAGAATTTCAAGTTTACAGGGCATATGGAATAGAAGTTCCTATTAATGATGTGGCAATAGTAATCTCTATTTATAATAGGAATAATAGATTGTATATTTTATTTTAAATAGTATTTATTGTAGACAATGTTTATTTAGTTGTTTACATCTAGACAATTAAATGGATATTGTTTACAATAAATGATGATAAATAGTGGCACATCATAAAGGGAAGATGAGGTAGACAAACTACTAAAGATGCATTTTTCAAATCGATTGTCTATTTTTTCCTATGTGTCAAAACAATATGTGGAATAAACAAGCTACTAATAGTGGAGTCAACAGGTACAGATGCAAGACACGTGTACATAAATATGAATTCTTAAGAGCATCTTTAGTAGCTTGTGGATTCCAAATTTAGGTTTCATGTAGAATTTAATTTCTTTTTGATGATGTGACAATATTCTTAAAAACATACAATGTCAATTTATAAGTTAAGAATGGTAGATTCTCTATTTTATTTTAAATGATATTTATTGTAGACAATGTCTATTTGATTATTTACATCTGGACAATTAAATAGACATTGTCTATAGTTTGAGATGACACATAGTGTTATATCATAAAGGGAATATGTGTTAGATAAACTACTAAAGATGCATTTTAGATAATTAATTTGAAAATGCATCTTTATTAGTTTGTCTAGCCCATATTCCCCTTTATGATGTGACATTATGTATCATCTCAAATTGTAGACAATGTCTATTTGATTGTTTAGATTTAGACAATCAAATAGACATTGTCTACAATAAATACTATTTAAAATGAAACAGAAAATCTTTTATCCCACAAATTGTCTTGACACATGGAAGGGAATAAACAATCAATTTGAAAATGCATCTTTAGTAGCTTGTCTAGCATATCTTCCATTTTATGATGTTACACTATGTATCATCTCAAATTGTAGACAATGTTTATTTGATTGTCTAGATGTAAATAATCAAATAGACATTGTCTACAATACTATTTAAAATGGAATAGACAATCTACTATTCCACATATTGTCATGACACATAGAAAGGAATAGACAATCAATTCGAAAATGCATCTTTAGTGGCTTGTCTTGCACATCTTCCATTTATAATGGGCACTTTATGTCATCTCAAATTGTAGACAATGTCTATTTGGTTGTCTAGATATAGACAACTAAATAAACATTGTCTACAATAATAACTATTTAAAATAGAATAAACAATCTTTTATTCCTATCTTATAACTAATTGACTATTTGTAAAATTATTATCACATCATCAAAATTAATTTCTATTCTTCATGTCACAAAGACATGGAATCCACAAATTATTATAAAGCGAATTGCATGATTGAACGAGTTTAAGCTAACATGAGCTCGTAGCAAATTATTATAAAACGAATTGCATTAATGAACGAGTATAAGCTAACATGAGCTCATAGCTTTGTGCAGTAACCTGCGCACCCTCTCCACCTCTGTATTCAACCCCCTTCCGAGTATTGAAGTACATAACAAAATACATTTTTGTTTCTTATCCCTTGAATTCAGGGCGTTACAAATACTTTAGAGTAAAAATAAACTATTTAATTCGATAAAATAATTATTTTAAAATAACATATCAAACTTGAGTTGTTTAAATCTAAATACGTTACATCACTTACATGGCCATTCATGAGAGCAAAGTTTATACAAATAAAACAACCTTTAGCCTTTTTATTTAATAGTGCTAAAAATTATAAATATTAACTGAATTTAATAATTGATTAATTTAAAACTTAAATTTTTTAAAATTTCAATTTTATTATATCATTTATTTTCGTTTTTTTTTATCATTTTATAACTTATTTCTTTGCTTGTAATCTTTAAAATGTCAAGATTACAAAGAATTTGGATTCTTATGTTAGTGTACGCAATAAATTTTAATCAGAGATTCCTAAACTTAATTACGCAAATATTATAAAATAATCACTATATTGCTTTGTACAAGTAATGTTAAGTTCTTTTCAAATTAATTTTCATTTAATTTAATTCAGTTTAATTAACACTACATAATCATATATTTGTGTTGAAATAAGTACAGTTCAGTGCATCCTGTATATCTTTTTTTCCGATAACGTGAACATATATGATATTCTTCCACATCCTATCTCTTAATTATAATTTATATCTAGGAGTGTGAAGAAATTACTCCAACAATAACAATAATGATAAAAAAAAGTAATAAGATTATGTGAGAGATTATATATATATATATATATATATATATAATATAATATATTACTAATTTACCTTGTTTGGTTTTGTGGTGCGATGGTATCAATTTGAATTTTGCATGATTTTTTCACCGTTACAAGGAACATTGAATTAACAGTCTTTAATGATTCCTTGCAACATAAATTTTTAAAAAAAACCACACAACATCATACTATCTACCCACACAATTTCTGAATTTCTCATTATATATAAACTGGCGAGCATGCAAAATATTAGTAAAAACCATAAAAAGAGCGAGATGATTTATTAAAATATTATGTTATTAAAGATTAAATGCTTAAGTAAATCTTGGTCAAATGAACATTCAATAATTTCTTAGTCAAATTGACTTTCTTAAATGTATTAAATAATAATTATTATTTCTCGCAATACAGTAACAGTTTATATTTTACAAAACTAATTTCTACACGACATATATTGCTTTTTATTATACGATTACACAATTTTTTTTTGTTATTATACCATTTCTATTCAATTTAAATATAATAATATTTTTACAGATTGAAATATGCCTTATATCATATATAATAAGTGTTACGAGTTCAAATCTTTCTTATTGAAATTTTTAATTGATGTTCTTTTTAAATGCGACTATGATTTGAAGGTTGAAGAAAATATCTTTTAAAGTGCGAGTGTTAAATTTTATCAGTATCTTAAAAAGCGCTAGGCGGGAGCTAGGTGGAGGCGGGGCCTAAGCGGATTCAATTTTTTTATTATTTTAATATTTAATAATACATAATAATTATTATAATATAAATACTAATAATCTAATATAATAAAATGATAACATTAACAATTCAGTTTAATATATAATAATGTAAAAAACATAAAATAATAAAAAATCGCTGCGGTGTTTCAAAAAATCCAGCCTAGGTCCCGATTTTTAAAACACTATTTTTTTATGTTACTTTTTTTTATTAAAATATTAATTTTTTTAATTAAAATATTGGCGCCTAAGTGCTGCCTGATCCGCCATCCGCCTAACACCGCTTGATTTTACAAAATCGCGACGATGTTTTTAAAAATCCCGCCTAGACGGCACCTAGGCCCGATTTTTAAAACACTGAATTTTATAGTTAATAATCTCATGAAACTAATATTATCTATAAATGAATGTCATGCCAACAACTTTTACAAATAAAACACATATTTTATGATCGAAGTGATGTCATAGTTGTAAAAATGTACATATATGTTAAATACAATTATCTACCTATGTATTTGTCGTAATTCATATCATAAGCGTTATAAATATTTACCCTACAAATAAAGTGAGGATAATTAAAAATTAGATTCGCAGTAATTATTCGAAATACAAACTTTTTAAAATTGTGAATCTTAAAAAAATTTAGATATCATTCTATCGGATATGTCAGATACTTACGAGATATGTAATTTATAATATTTTAGGTTCATTGTACAGATTCGCACGCATTATGATTCGTTAAATAACAAATACAAACAAAACAAAATCTAAAATTTATATAACTCGATTATAGTTGATATTCGCCAAATCCGTTATTTTATAACAGATTCATTTTAGAATCCCGAACTCAGATAAAGATAATATGACATGTTTTCTCGCAACCCAAACCGAACTGAACTTATCGTAATTTGTTGACACTTAACTTTATTTGACCTAACTATAATCATTTTTTGATTATGAAGTGTCAGAGTACAATATCTTAACAAAAATTAAACAAAATATGAATACAAAATAGAGGTGGATACATGAAATGGATTAAAAAAATTATATAACAAAAATTAAAATAGAGTGGAAATAAGTGAGGTTGAGACTCAAATCCGGAAGAAAGGAGAGTGAAGGAGAGAAGCAGTTACATGTAAAACAACAGATAAAGCGAATTATAGAGTTAAAAGACAACTAAGAGAGAGAGCCATAGCAATATAAAATATTATAATAATATAAAAAAGAAAGAAAATAAGGAGAAGAAGAAGAAGAAATGAAAGTAGTCTCGTGAAGCAGCAGGTGGAAGGTTTAAAGCAAACAACAAAATTTATAGCTCTTCTCTTTCTCTCTACTTCTCCTTTGTTTTTCTCCCTTCTTCTTCTTCTTCTTCTTCATAGGCCTTCTTGTCATTCACATTCTCTTCTTTGCTTCTTCCTTTTGTATATCACAAGATCCCCATCTCTCTCTGTATTTTCATGTTTTCTTCACTTACATTTCTCCGATAGAGGGCAGGGGAGTGGAGAGGTAACAGTATAAGGAGAATCGGATTTTACTTGGAAGAGGTTGATTTCGTTTGGTTTCTCAGAAAATGTCGCATTCTGGTACGCCCGAACCTGGTATTGACTCGTTAACCGATCAGCTCCGTGACTCACTGAGTTCAATGGAGGCTAACAAGCCTGATTTCCGTGAGCTCGATCTCGGTTCCCCCGTTTCTCCTCTCCGAACTCGTCGCCCTGCCGCCACTACAACAACCAGTTCAAGCTCTAGCTCTTCCGGATCCGTATCGGGCGCCCGGAATGCCCCGACCTCACTTCACAAATCCAGCCACTCCGGTGAGCTTTCCAGCGATAACAGTCCAAATACTGGTCTCAGAAATCCCAAACACGGCGCCTCTAGATCCGACCCGCTAATCTATTCCGGCAGTGGTAGTCAGAACTCGGTTAGCTCTCCCTCACCTGTCAATGTACTGCCCACCGGCAACATTTGTCCGTCGGGGAGGATCTTGAAGACTGGCATGGTGATGAGCAATCGGAGTTCAAAATCGGACGTTTTGGGAACTGGAACGGGGAATTACGGCCACGGGAGCATAATGCGGGGCGGGGGGACGGTGAAGTGCGGTCATTCCGATGCCGGAAATTCCGTGAGTAGCAGTTGCAGTCCGGTCCGTGGAAACATCGGCGGTGGTAGGATGGGAAGTGCGGATCCAGAGGAAGTGAAGAGAGCGGGCAATGAGATGTACAAGAAAGGCTATTTTGGGGAAGCATTGGCATTTTATAATAGAGCTATTGCTTTGACGCCGGGAAATGCAGCATACAGGAGTAACCGGGCGGCGGCTTTAATGGCTTTGGGGAGAGTAGCAGAAGCAGTTAGGGAGTGTGAAGAGGCGGTCAAAATGGATCCTAATTATTGGAGGGCACATCAGAGATTGGGCTCTTTACTGATAAGGTGAGTTGTTGATTGAGCTTTGTATGATTGTACAAATTGTTTGGATTTTTTTTCTTCATTTTCACTGGTAGAAGCTTTGATATTTGTTTAGTCTCTATTGATGTGATCGTTTTATTTTCCTGGTCATATGCCGACTGGAGCTCATAATTCTTTTGCCGATGTTGTTTACAATTGCTTTGTTGAATGCTTGATTGACTTTTACTTCTTCTGTTTCCTTTGATTGTTGATAGTGAATGTTTGCAGGGTTTTTTTCAGCAGTTGAAACTGACTTCATACTCAATGGCAAAGATGTTTTTTTGATGAAATCTTATGTATATAGACTTCATTTCATTGGAGGTTTAACTTTCAGTAAATAGTAATGCTTTAGTTCAATGGTGCTTTGATATTGTTTGGTTGATGTGATGGGAGTTCATTTTTGGTAGAATTTCTGGTTGGCTGCTGTTATTATCTCCGCTGGTCAATTGTTGGCATACTACTAAGCTTCCATGCTTTTACTATTTGTTTGCTATTGCAGTTTAGTGTATGCACTTGACACTATATTTGGTTCGTTGACTTAATAAATTATTACACTCTGCTACTTTTCTGTGATAATTATTCTGTTCGTTATGCTCTAAATTTGGCATTCAACTACGAAGCTGCAATACCGTGTCGTTTTCCTCAAGTTCTAACCTACTATTTTTGTTTGTTTGGTCAATGATTAGATAGATTACTTTGTTAGATTCAGTTTTCAGAACGAACTTAACTGATATAGCCTTTCCATTACTATCTGTTTTTATATTATATGTGTTTACTTTATGAATTATTATGCTCTGCTCCGTTTCTGTGCTAGTTATTCTGTTCGTTATGCACTAAATTTGAAGCCTTCAATAGCATTCGCTCATGAAGCGAAAATTCCGTGTCGTTTTCCTTAAGTTCTAATTTACTGTTTTTTGTTTGTTGTTTCAATGATTAGAGAGATTCGGTCTCGAGAACAAACATTACTGATATGGCCTTTCCGTTACTGTCTGTTTTCATATTGAGGCGTTTTTCATGTGTATATACCATGTGAATCCGTTGAGAACCATAGATAGTTCACGTGGGGGATATAGTGCCATGTGGAATAATTGGTTCTAATTTTATTTGTCGTAACGTATATTACTTGCATGTTTTCCGTTCTTTGCTCGTATAGTTGTATTAATCTTTTCATACCAACTTTTGCTTGTATATATTGTTCAATGAGTAGTTTTTTGTTTTTGATTTTTTTATTATATTATGCTGCTAAGCCTTTAAAATATGTATCTTTTGAGCCGCACTCACTTGGATAGATCTCATTGCAGGTTAGGCCAGGTTGAGAATGCAAGAAGGCACCTATGTTTTCCAGGTCAGCAGCCGGATTCTACTGAGTTTCATAAGCTCCAATTGGTAGAGAAGCATCTAAACAAATGTTCGGATGCACGGAGGGTAAATGATTGGAAAAATGCACTGCGAGAATGTGATGCGACTATTGCTGCTGGGGCTAATTATTCTCCTCAGGTAAATAAATTTAGTAGAATGAGCCATCGTCAATCGTGTATTATGAAACTGCCTAAACCTGATATATGTAGACAATAAGCCATCTAAGACATGTTTGAAATTTTACAGCTTTTCATGTGTAAAGCTGAAGCTCTTTTAAAGCTCAACCAACTTGAAGATGCTGAATCAAGCCTGTCAAACATTCCAAAATTAGAACCATACACAAGCTCTTGCTCGCAAAGTAAGTTTTTTGGAATGCTTTCTGAAGCATATACTTTCTTAGTTCGAGCACAAATTGAAATGGCCCTTGGAAGGTAAGTCCACACATAAACTCGCTATTCAAATCCAACAGTGGAGGGACACTTCTGTGCTGAAAGTCGATTTTTCGCAGGTTTGAGAATGCTGTTTCAGCAGCCGAGAAAGCCTCACAGATCGATCCACGAAATGTCGAGGTGGCAGTGCTGCTTAACAATGTGAGACTCGTGGCAAGAGCTCGTGCTCGTGGAAATGATCTCTTCAAGTCGGAAAGGTTCACTGAAGCCTGCTCTGCTTATGGAGAAGGCCTCAAGCTCGATCCTACAAACTCGGTTCTCTATTGCAACAGAGCAGCCTGCTGGTTTAAGCTTGGGCACTGGGAATTGTCTATTGATGATTGCAACCATGCTTTGCGCATCCAACCTAATTACACAAAAGCGCTGCTTCGAAGAGCTGCCTCAAACAGCAAGGTAAAGCCCTGAAAAAAGAGCGTATTATAATATCTTGTAGCTCTCCCGCCTTTTTATTACATGTTTATGAATTATTTTGTTTGCCATCAAATTACAGCTAGAAAGGTGGACTGATGCTGTCAAGGATTATGAGGTACTGAGAAAGGAACTTCCAGATGACAATGATGTTGCTGAATCTCTGTTTCACGCTCAAGTTGCATTGAAGAAATTTCGTGGAGAAGAAGTGTATAATTTGAAGTTTGGCGGTGAAGTCGAGACTATTGTCGGGATAGAGCAGTTTCGAGAAGCAGTATCTTTACCAGGTAAGGCCAGCATTTAAACATCTATTCTATTATAGACTTCTGTTATTTCATATGTAGAGTCTTGTGAAAACCAAAATCTCATGTCACAGGCATATCTGTAGTTTATTTCAAATCATCGCCTAATGTGCAATGCAAGCAGATATCTCCATTTGTAGACACACTATGTGGCAGATACCCATCTTTGAATTTTCTCAAGGTAATCGATTAACAAACCATTAATTTTAAGCAAAGAGATGAACAATGCAACAGAATTTTTCTGAATTACATATGTTGGCTTTGCAACAGGTGTACATTGAAGAAAACCAAGCAGTGGCAAATGCAGAGAATGTGAGAATTGTGCCAACATTCAAGATATACAAGAATGGCAGCCGAGTGAAGGAGATAGTCTGTCCAAGTCGGGAAATGTTGGAACATTCGGTGAGGCATTACAGCTTCTGAAACTCTCGAGTCTAGTAGAATTTACCAGTATTTTCTCCAGTTTTCAATACTGGGTCTTGAGATGAGAAAAGGCAGACCCACCCTCTTTACCTGTTACATAAAACCAAAAGGTCACCATTAATAATCCATTAGCGGCCATTGCCAGTGGAGCCAAGAGAGTTTAGTTTAGTTGCCATTTAGCCCCCTTTAAATTCATTCATTCATTCTCCATTACTCTCTGGTTCCATGTCTTCTTCCTTTCCTCCCGTCTCTTTTTGTTACTTTTTCTTTTTAATTTTCAAAAAAAAAAAAAAAAAAAAGCTTGAGGTGATGTAGAATTGTAATAGAGAGAGTGGGAGGGTGGTAGAAGAGAAATGTTGTAGATGTGTGTATATGTGATATATACAAAAAAAAAAATTGGAAGCCTTGAGGGAGATGGGAAGTTGGGGTAGGGTACTGTTATGGGTTAGTTAAACAAGGATACAGATGTTGTTACTTTATGTTCTTTTCCTTTTTTTTTTCTATCAACAATAAAAAAATGTTCCGTTTAATTCTAAGTTTTTTTTGTATTGGTTCAGAGCAATGTTTGGATAATTGAAATGGAAAGAGGGGAAAACTGAGAAGGGTGGTGTTGGTAGTAAATAGTAATAGCAAAGTAGGAAAAGTGCAAAAAAAATAAAAATGAAGGGGACTTAAATGAGAGAGTTGGGTAGTTGATTAAAAATTGATTGCAATTCCTACTTTGTCATCTGCCTTGGTAGCATGTCATTTATCTCTTAATTGGATTGGGTGGTACTTGTTAGTTACCCTGTTCTGTTTTTAGTTTAACCAAAAAAAACTACAAGAAACATTCTCTAAAGAATGCTAGAGCTAAATAAATTAGTAATTAGTTACTGTTCATTTTATTTTTTTTTTTTTTAAATATGGATATAAAATAAGTGTGGATCTTACCAATGAGCTCTACACAATTGGTAACCATTTAATTTGCGTTCTTGAACTCGACTTCAGATGCCTTCCATTACCCTAAACTGAAACCCATTTAGGACACTGCAAGTCCACACTCATACAGTGACAGTGATAGTGCAGATGAGTCGTAGTAAGGGTATAGTAGCAAAAAAACATGGGTATAATTATAAATAATGTGGTGGGATGAGGATGTAATAAAGAATCACATGTGATCAATAATAGATAAAAGGGAAGATGCAAAATCCCAATCAATCAACTAATCTCTTAAAAACTCCAAAAAGGGCTGCCGGTTGTCCTGTTGGCGACGGCAACCGTCCGCTTTCTTTTATTCTTATTCAATTGCTTTCCTTTCCTTTTCGATATGCTCTTTTCAAGGTCTTTTCTGTAATTTCTTTACATCCTTAATGTAAATGAAAACAACGACTTCCCAGTTTCCATTTTCTGATGTTGAAGGGAATTGGATTTCAAAAGTTGAAAAGATATATAAATAATAAATATTGCCATTTTCTTAGAACAAATAAAAAAGGGGGTAAAAATCAAAGAAGAAAGCAGAATGAGCAAAAAGGTGGGTAAAGTTCAATTATTAACAGAGTCAGAGTACGGCAGAATTTGACCGTTATATACCATTTAATAACTGGTCCAACTCATATAGGCATTTTTTTCAATGTTTTGTACTTCCAACAGTTCAGTTTTTTTCTTAAAAAATAGTTCAATTATTTTTACATATTTACAAAACTGTAAAATGTTTTATTGTAAATTCCTCTTCCGGTCATTTTTGAGTGTGTTTTTAGATTTTTCATTTTAATTTTTTCCATTGAAAATTTTGATTATCAATGTAATTTTTACATTTTTTTTAATTTAACATTGTATCAATTAGGTTAGAAATTAAGTATTGATGAGAAAATTATAAGTTGTTAATTAAGAAAAAAGAGAAATTCATAAAGAATAAATAAAAAATTTTATTGGTGAGTATATCATATTAACAATACTAACATGACCATATACTAGAAGTTTTTGTGTCCTTGCATTGATATAGAGTTTTTTTTTTATGTGTTTTAATAAAGGAATTAACAAACTATTCATTGTAATGATTTTATCATGTTTAGATAAATTGCATTCGCTTTGAAACTTTGTTGATTTTACAATTGGTGCTTCATTATTATTTACACATTAACTATGTGATCTTTCTATTTGGCATTATCACCCAATACACTGTTGTTGAAAATGAACTAGACAATGCATAGGAAGAATATTTCTTAGTGATCCATAGAGAACTAGGAAGCTTCAACGAAGCCATAGATGAATGTTGAAAACAAAAAATGTGGATTAAGCCATCAAAAAGCTATACGAGATGAATATCTAGCATGCTTGTTAGACAAACAAATCTCTCTCACGTCGGCTAGAAGATGGGAGTAGACTTGTTCATGGATCGGTGTACCCGCCTAACCTAACCCGAGCTCGCTTTTATGGGTTGGGTTTGGACAAACATTTTTGTAAAATCTTGATTCAAATCTGAACTAGTTGAAGTTCAATATTTTATGGATTGAGCTTGATTTATGTAACCCAAACATGGTCCGAGTCCTGCCCAATTAATATTATATATATAAAAATGTATATTTATGTATCTTGTTTAATACTTACTTTTTTATATTTATACCTATTGATCTACATATATATAAAAAATTATATAATTTTAATAAAAATGTAATTTTATGTAAGATTTATATGTAGTTATATAAATTATTTCTTTTTTATTTATATAGTCAGTAAAATTTGTAAAAGAAAAAATTAATATGAGTCGTGGGCCGGGCTTGGGAATCCAAGCCCAGCCCGAGCCTAAAATTTTAAAGTATGGGTCGGCAGGGTATGTGCTGATGTTTTTTATGCAAAGCCTGATTAAGCCCGGCCTGAGCCTAGCCCAACTTGCTCGATGAACATGTCTAGATGAGAGGATCTTAGGTAGACCTGGGCACAGATCCGATGAACCACAAGGCCTGTCCATGCCCGACCTATATGATTGGGTTTGGGCAAGGAAAATAAGAAAAAGGCCTGGTTCGAGCCTGTTGTAGCCCAATCAGCATATGAGATGAGTTTGATTTTAATATTAAAATCACCCAACCTGCTCGGGCCGAAGTCATATTAATATATACCATAAAATTAATAATTGCGAAAATTATTATATATGACTTCAATGTAACACATTTATATTTTCTTAAAAAAATATAGATATTATATTAAATAAAATTGGTTACATTATAGTTTAATTGTAAACTTTTTTACAAAAATATAAACTATAATAATTTTTAATAATAAAATGTAAAACATTTTACAAGTTTGTAAACCGGTGGACCGGACTAGGATTTTAATTATTTATAAAGAACCCGGCCCGAGACTGACATATTTTTTATATGGGTTGGGTTAGTTCGGGTTTGGGTCACTAAAATTTTGGTCAAGCAGATAGGGCCCATACCCAAATCTAATTGATATAGAACCTTTTGGCATGAAAACCAACAAATCCTGAGAGACTTAAGCCCAAAGTGAGAGAGAGAGAGGAAAAATATAATCATATTTGATCAAAAGAAAATGAGTGTTTATCAATTAAATTTAGTTATTGCTAACTACACAAACAGTTTATGCTTTCGAACTATATAATATGCAATTTCATATGCATAGAAGATATTCATGGACAATTCTTAGTTAGTCCTATTGAGCGCAATTATACTTGATTGACTGCTCAATGTGCGAATTAGTAAAGAAGTAAAACATAAGCAACCACTCAGTTTCCTGCTCAACCACTCGACTCGATCTCTCAAACAACCATGATCATCTTCTTTGTATGTGCTGTGTTTCTCTTGCCGCCACCCATCCATCCTCTCTTCTTGTGCTTTGCTGCTACCTGGATCACTTCAGTGGAAGTAAGATGCTTCTCTGGTAATTTTAGATTTGATTTTTTGATTCATATTAGCTTATTGGCACCTGGTATTGCAATTGATACTTCATTGTTCATTGTCAAAGTCTCTTTTTTTAAAACTCACAGGGATGGGAGAAAAATTTGTCAAACTTTTTCCAGTTTTATTCACATGAGTTTTGTATGATCTCTTTTATTTTACTTTCTCAAAATCAAATCAATGATTATCTCGAGGGTTTTCTCATTGAGTTAGGTTATGGATTTAACGATAGTGGTGATCTGATTTGCCAATACTCTTTCTCATGTTCATCAGATGACGAACAATTTCAGTAGAACAGTGGAAGGAGAAGCAAACAATGGTGAAAGTTTGAAAGCTAGATTATGAAGGTTTTTCAGTTTTTACAGTCCTCTCAAGCAATGTATAAAAGGTCAACTTTTTCTAAATTATATTCAAAGCCCAGAAAGATTCCCTGCATACTTAAATCCTTTCTCAACCTGTGCTCTTTCAGGAGCAATTTCTTCTCTGAGGGAAAAGGTGTTGTGTATATCAGTAATACCATATGCACAACAACCGATGACTGCTCTGCATTAGAATAAATTCAGCCAAAAATGTGCTACAGTCCACCCTTTTTAATTCAATTGAAAAACGGTGCGTCGTACCACCGTTTTATTGTGGGTAAAGTTAGCTCTAAATCAGTCAACATTCTTTAACCAACAACAAAATGAAATTTATTTTGTGCTCAAACATTATTTAGGGCCTAAATCCCAAAGGTAATTGACTTAATATGGAATATTACAAGACAAAGGATAACTAAGGATGAAATCAGAAAAGGAATGAAGCATGCAAGCAATGGACTAGTTATCATTTCTCACCAGAGACCATCTTGGCATAGTTTACCAAACAGAAAAAAAATTAAAGCAAACCGAAAACCGAAATCAGGACGGGTCTATTGACCAAGAGCAGAAGCCTCCTCTTTAGGGTTTTCTCTAACCTCTCTCTATCAGCCTGCTGCTGTTCCGAGTTATTCGTAAACCTAATCCTATTGAATCAATGCTATTACACTATAGATCACTAATTCAAGTCTCATTCTATCCATACCACAAATACCTTAAGCAAAGGAACTAGTTATTTTCACCACCACAAAAAAAAACAGTCCCTACTCAAAACCCCTTCTTGTCTGTACTCTGTAATATATGATGAGAGAGAAAAAACGAGAGGGAAAATGTATTTTTATCTAATCATTCATACACGTTCAAGTAAGACGCTTAAAACATAATTTCGTTCAAACATCAATTTTCCATTCAATTTAACAGTTAATAGGATATATCACAAGAGCCTTTGTAAGAGTTGAAAGCACGACGCCTTCATGCACCACTTGCATATAAACGGGTCCATTCCTTGGCTGCAATTGTGAATGCACCATAACCAAAATTATTAACTAAAACAAACTCAACAACTGATATTATAACTGGGCATAACTTAATGCTAGAAAACATATTGTCAATTTGTCACCTGTTTCAACAGCTTCAGCTTCATTTGATTTCCAGTGCTTTGCTATATTCTCGGAGAGTGGGTCATCAGGGTTTGGGGCGCTAAGCAATGCTTGGATGCTATAAAAAAATAATAGTATTAGCTATTTATTTATCCCTTTGCCATCTATGATATAGCCTAAGTATTCTATTTTATTTTTACACAATGCTTTGCTTCGAGATATAAACAACTAGTTCTCTTTAATTGCTATGCTCTGTCAGTCAATGGAGCTCCAACAAGTGGAGAGAGAGTTGAGAAAAGACAAGACAGATGGCAGCAATATATAATAAATTTGATATTTATCCACTATCACATTCATTATCTGAACTTGGGGTCTAGTTCTTAATTCAAACCCACATGAACGTTGGCTGCCTAAACTTTTTTGATTAAATATATTCCAAAACAGAAGGTAGCCCAATTTTGTTAACATGTCTTATATACCTCAAAAGTACAGTTCGTATCTGAAGAGCTGGACTCCATTTGTCTTTCAGAATATCAAGACATATCCTTCCAAGCTACAAGAGAAAACTTACTAGATAGGGGAATTGATATAAAAGAAAAAGTAACGGAAAAAAGATGGAGAGAAGCAGGGACAGGAAACTTACCTTGTCAATGTTTGGATGGTAAATTTTGGTCAAAAATCGAACCTGCAAGAGAAATTAATAATTATACGGAAAAAAAATTTGAAATCACAAAGAACTGAAAAGCATGCAATACAGGACCTCATATACAGTTCTCTGTTTGCAATATGGTTGAAATTATGGTACTCAGTTCCACAAGAATTTAAGAGAAAAAAGAACTTGGGTCGAACTAAATAGACTGTAGAAATTATATTACTCCCAGACCCAGTATATCCTTCACTAACGTTTCCGGTTTCCCATCTCAACTCCCATCATATTGATCCCACTTCGCACATAAGTATACATTAGAGTGTCCTAGATATTTCCTATTGGTGGAAATTTACAATTACAATTAGTCCTTTTTAACTTATTGACATATTTATGTTTGCTACTAGATACAGTCCATCGCAAATTTTTTGATTCGAATGATTTAGAATGGTGTCAAGAATTTCTTTCACAAGGAAATCAACCCAGGCTTCAAAATTGAATACTTTGACATTTAAAATAAAAGCTAAAAATTTGATATTCAAAGGAAAATCCTTCACTGCTTGTGATTTAATATAAAATTTAAAAATACTGATCTTCTAAGACAAATTAAGTATTTAAGGGGTTACCCAGGATTAAACACACCTTTGGTGCAGCCATAGGATATTCTTCAGGAAGAAACAATTCCAACTTGAAAACTCCTCCTATTATAAAATTGCAACATTGAACAAATTAAATCACAAACATTGAAGAGAAAAAGCAATTACGAAAGGAGGTTGCTTCCAAAATATGAATTACGAAAATAAATAATCCAAATTTTTAACGAAAATAAAAACATAAAAAAGCACTCACAAGGTTACAATTACTAGAATAATTCCATTTTCCCAACCAATGAACCACGAAATCATGAAAAATGTAATTTATGATTGAGCATTCAGCATAATTAAAATACTTGCTCCATGTACTTGAGATAGCAAGACAAACATTAAACTCAAAATCATATAACAGAATTTACAAAGATCCATGTAAAATAAAACTTAACCGCATGTATTCAACAAAATTATCACCAGAAAGTCAGAAACCCCATCTAGTGAGGAATTAAAACATAATTCATGAGATGCAGGATAATCAAGTGAAACTAATACAACTTTTACAAGTCATATACGCATAAGCTAATGAAAGCATACTCATCCCCTCCCATATGTCACAAACCAAGGTTGATGTGGAAGTTACCTTCATACGGAGACTGTGTTGGGCCAAGAATCATGACATTAAAATATCTCATATTATCCTCCGATGGAGAGGCACTTATTCCTGGAGCTGCATCCATAATTTACAAAATTAATCAATCAAAACCCCCCAAAAAATTTCATTATAAGTTAAAAATTTCACTTGAAATAAACCAATATATATTCAATTGTCAGCTCATTAACCAAAATTAGCACATAACATCAACCAAAACACAAAAGAAGAAAGAGTCAACAGCTCACCAGGTTCACTGAGAAGACGTTGGGTTTCCTGTTAGATCACATCCAACAAAAGTGTTAAACAAAAAAATATGGAATAAATCACAAAACCAAAATCAAAAGAAAAGAAAGAAACAAAATTTCAAGAATTAAGCCTATAAAAATAAAAAGATTGATAGCGATATTCTCCGCTAGCAAAAAAGATATCTAATTTAGAACCTAGATTAACAAGTACAGACTATTAATACTGATAATGCAATCAGGAAGTTCACTCTCCTTAACTTACTCCATAGAACTAAACACATGGGGACATATGATGCAGATGAAACTATAGATGAATTTCGGATTCCTAATTCATTCATTTTTAGTGAGCCAAGCGCAACTTTAATCGATCAGAGAAATTGAAACGTGGATCGTGAATGAGAGACGGAGATCAAAGGACAAACCTTAATGATTCTTCGAGGGAGATTGCTGTTGGCCATCTCTTGGAGGTCGATTGCAGAGAACGCTACTACAAGGGTTTTTGAGAGAGAAATCAACTTTCTCTCACTAAAAACGACTATTATAAAGGGTAGAACCAAGGGCGAAGACTTTATTGGGTCTTTATATTGTAGTCCACATGCAATCATTTTGACATTTTTTTTCTTTTTACTCTTACCGTCAGTGATACTATTACTATATACAATTTTTTTGGTTGTTTTATCATATTTTTGGACAACATCTTCACTGTACACGAATATGAAATTTTTGAGTTTAAAGTTTTGATCTTAAGCACAAGACTCAATCACATGTTTTGGACATTTATTTGATTCATATCGACAATAATTAAAATATATAAATCATCTGTTAAACTATTTTTTTTAACATGTAAAATATATCATATGTTTCTTTTCGAAACTATATACATATTAATATAATTTTTGAATTCTTTTCATTAGGGTTCCAAAACAAAAAGTATGGTTGTTAGCTTTCTTAATTATTTAGTGCTTTAAGAAACAACTAGACGTTGGTCGAGCAAAAAGGATCTTCAAGATCTAGACCTGGATTAATCGAGCCTAAACGGTGGATTAATAAGATTTATCCTTTTTGTTCTTTTTGTTAACTTTTAAATATATTAAAATTATAATTTGAAAATCAAAATTATAATATAAAACATTAAACTATTAATAATAATAAACTTTTAAAATAAAAAAATTTTAAAATGTAAATATTTGTTAATTCTTATAAGATAAAATATTCATTATAAAAATAAATATTTTGGAAGTGTTTTTATTTTGATCTATAGTATCTCAAAGTTCATATATTTTATAGTTTAAGTTACATTGTTTTTCAATTTGAAATTCGAAACGAAACTTTTATATTGAGAACACTTTGATGTGTATTATTTTACCAAATAAGAAACATTTTATGGATTATAAATGTAACTTTTATAAATACCGATATCTTGAAAAATTACATTTAAACCGAAAAAATCAGATGAGGTGGTGCTTAAGCAGAAAAATTTAGATTAAACAGTGCCTAATCAACAATAACTTGGCAATTTGATAGTACCCTAAGAGCGAAAAGTTGAATGATTATCATCAAAATAGCGTCTGGACGGGACCTAGACGAATTTCAAAACAGAGCTTTTTAACAAAACAACAATTATAATTTTGTTTATTATCAAATTTCGATATTTTAATGGTGGAAAGGAGAATAAAAACAAATGCTGCTAGAATGCATTTGGTCATACGGCGTCGTATTAAATGTCATTTGTTCATTTCGGTTGCAAAGCACCCAACGGGACGGGCATAAATTTCGCGGAGTTTAAAAGCGCATCCGCCGTCGTAATGGCTTCAATTTTCCATTTCCCTTCTCGCTCTACAGATAGTTAGATACCGGTTTCTCTGGTCTGATTGAGGTGCGTTTCTATTTTTTTTTTTGTTTCTTTGATGAGTTTTTTTTTTGTCTCTATTGCTTCAAATTTCAATTCATTGTTCTTGATATTCAATTGACTTTTACACTATTTGGCAACTCTTATTTTCTTTCTAGGGCTTGTTTATGTATGCTTTCAGTCGAGTTCAATGACTCTTAAAAATGCATAATTTTTCTATTTTCTTGCGAATTTATTAGAAAAATAGTTGTTTTCTGCGCGTTATTTGAGATCAGATATCATCTTTTATGGTACTAGCCATATGAATTTGATTTCTTGTAGAGAAATTGGCCACCGGACTAATTGACCTTGACTAAAAGTTAATTACACTCTCTTTTCTTCGTTTTCATTGCCTCTCTAATCTCTTCCCCTCTCTCTTTTTTTTAAAATTTCCAAATCAGGTATACTTCTATTGGTGTTTGTGTTACTGTTTTAGACTTTTCAGCAATTCAATTGTGAATCTTAAGTGTTCCTGATTCAGATGACATGATATTGAGTTAATTAGGTGTACATTATCATCTATTTTGCCAAATCTGAGGGTGCAAAGTTATATTCTTGCAGAGGTCTGCCTGGAACAATCCCTAAGGGTGGATTCCAAATGGCACACCCATGCATCCTTTGCCTCTGGTTCTTAGTATTATTTTTGATGCTTGATGGGCGGATATGTTCTCACTAGTTCAGCTTATATGTTTCAGTTGTGGTTGAAAAATGAGTAAAAGGAAGTCAAGAGCAAAGCCTCCACCTAACAAGCGGATGGACAAGCTTGATACTGTTTTCAGCTGTCCGTTTTGTAACCATGGGACAAGTGTGGAATGTCGTCTGTAAGTCACATCTCTATTTATGTTTTACTTTTAAAACGTAGTCTAAGAATCTACATCTGTTTTTCTGTGATATGTTTGCTAGAAAACTATTCTGGGGTATGGATCTAAAATGCGTGGCTTTTGCAATATTATAAAAAGATAATATTTGCATCTTCTGAAATACACTAGAAAGATGTAGCCAAAAATTGTGATATTGAGAGACATAATTTGGAGAAATACACCATGGTGTATGATTTTTGGTTGTATTTAGTAGACTATGCTTCTTCCATACTTGGAATTCTGGCATCTTGAATTGGTAAGAAAGTTAACCCTGTGGAGGATATTAGAAATACACACGTGTCCAGGTTGTCATTTTTAATAATTGCATAGTTGTTAAATCAAGTTTTATTCGTGA
>CATIWQ010746536.1:0-15826 GCA_949673415.1 Euphorbia schlechtendalii | reverse complement strand
AGGCTTAACGTCCGGGGGACGGCCCACCAAGACACAGAGATTCGGGTCTGGGATAAGTTGCTTATTTCTTATTGGATCACATTAAATTACATCTACAGAAAACCGTTTTCTTTTAATTGTGCATATTCGCACTTATGTCATTTTTTGAAGTTAAATGCATGGTTCACGTATTGCGAAATAATAAAATATTCACAAAACGGAAAAATAAATCATCCACAAAAATAGTAAGTAAATGCGGAAAATAAAATTACAAGGCTTCAAAAATTGGGGGATGCAACCGCCCGCTATCCTATTATTTACATTTTCCGTAAATACTCCCGCGAGGGTCCCTCGCGGGGCATCCCGCGACGCTCCCTCGCGAGGCCTCGCGGGAACTCCCGCGAGGCCTCGCGGGATCTCCCGCGAGGGTCTCTCACGAGGCCTCGCGGGGACTCCCGCGAGGATCCCTCGTGAGGCCTCGCGGGGACTCCCGCGAGGGTCCTTCGCGATGCCTCGCGGGGCATCCCGCGAGGCTCCCTCGTGAGGCCTCGCGGGGCATCCTGCGAGGCTCCCTCGCGAGGCTTCGTGGGGCATCGTGAGAGGCTTCTTTTTTTTTTTTATATATTTTGTTAGTTAAATATTTTAAACCGTCTAAGGAGGATTCCCATATGAAGATCGTCGGATGGTCGAAAATCATGTGATTCGAGGATAAATTTCCCGAAAAGCCGTCATCATCGAACGCGCGAGCTGGTAAAAAATCCCGTGCTCACAGTCACATCGAGATGAAAGCTTCCAACCATCATCCCCAAAGAGTACCAACGGGGACTAGGCAGGTATTATCTCTAAACCCCGCTGCTTTTTCAATCGTGGGACCATACTGATCTCACATTAGCAGTGATCCCACGAGGGGCAGCCTGTGAGCACGGGATTTTTAGTCCCCACACGCGAGTTCGATGATGAAGCTGTAATATATTTTCCTTTGCTAGTCTTCTACTTTGACCGGGTCTTGGAGGTCCTCGGGAGAAGAGTAATTCATTTCTTTACGAACCTTAGACATTTTTTTTATTATCGATATTACCACATTGGTACCGATATTGCCACCCCATCAGTAACCAAATCTAAATTGAACCAAATTCAGATAAAAATTATGAGTATCGATGTAATTAATATCGGTACCTATGCCATAACATCAGTACTGATGTTAAACATCGGTACCGATGTGATGACATCGATACCGATGTTAATGACATCGATACTGATGTCACCTAAAAGTGACATCGGTACCGATGTCAAATAAATTGGTATCGATGTCATCAAATTACAGTGTCATCGGTACCTATATCACTACATCGGTACCGATGTCGCGTTGATAGAAGCAGTAGAATGATTGCAGAATTCCGTAAACTACGAGATAAATTTCTAATACTTCACTCTAGTCACTTTCACATTATTGAAATTGATTAGATGGTCCCTCCATAATGAGGATGGGACTCAAATGGAGGAAAAATGAAGAAAATTCCAAAAATACTTTTTTGACTTTGGATTGAGGGGGGCTCTCTATCAAGAGAGGAAAACTTGCAGCAAAGGAGAAAAAAAGGGGGGGGCAAGAAATGGAGAGGAAGATGAGTGGATGAAACTCATCTCAAAGGATAAAAGAAAAGGAAAGTGTTCTTCATGTGTTCTTCATGTGTTCTTGAGCAAAAACACAACTTTCACCCACTAACACTTGGAATTTCGGGTTTGTTAGACAAAATACTTGAACTTTAGACTTGAATGGAGAGTAAAACATTCTTATCTCTCATTTGAAGGTTACTACACCTTCTAAAACGTCTAATTTGGTAAGGAATGGATCCTTTCCAACGATTTTTGATAAATCATCAACCGATAACCAAAACCAACCAAAAGAAACAAGGAGAGCTTCCCGGAGGACTTCATGGACCTTGAAGAACATGGATTCATGAATATGGGGTAAGCCTCTAAGTTCCTAGAGTTTGTGCTCATGTTTATTGCTTTTTCTTAAGTTTCATTTTCTTTTCGGTTTTTTCCATTTTTGTGCACCGTTCTGTTTTCTGGATATTACAGTACGATTTCAGATCTTTTTGAATATTTTGTTTATATGAACATATTTCACACATCTTGAGCTTTCTGGAATGATAAAAATCATTCAAATCGGTTACGTATATCAAAAGTTATGATGGTTTGAAGTTTTTTATTTTGGTTTATGCTCACTAATCTTTTTTCAAGGAATTTCAGTATGATTTCAAATACTTTTTAATATTTTCTTTACATAAAAATATTCTACACATCCTGATATTTTCGGAATGATAAAGATCATAAAAATCCGTTAAGTATAGAGAAAGTTATGATCGTTGCACAGTTTCTGCTATTTTCTGTATTTCTGCTGCAGGTCGACATCGGTATCGACCTTACAACATCAGTACCGACCTTACACCAAAAAATCAACATCGGTACCGGCCTGGTCTTTGGCAAAATTCAGTTTCGCTCCGTTTCGAGTTATTTAAAGCCCGGAACAACCAGCTGAGACCCTTTTGAACCTGGGAACACATCATGGGGGGTAAAAAATCTTGAAATTGTAATTATTTAGAATATATATCTGATTTATTAATGTAATAATATGTAAATTAAAGTTTAGAGTAGCAACGGAAGGGATTCGGGCCATCCATATCAATATCGCCCTTCACAGGGAAGTCGATAACGATATGAATGACATCGTTACCGTTGTTAACTCAAATGACTATATTATGCATGTTTGGCCTAGATTTATCTTTCCAAATGTTTTTTTAAGTCACCCCCACGAAGGGAATAAAATGTGTTCCCGGATAACCGGCCACACCACTTTGCCATGCGGTCATTTTCACTAATAAAATCAATCAACATATGTGTAAATAAAAATGAACCATTTTTATTCCAAATAACAACTTTGAATCATCGATGTTTTAATTAGGCCACACCGGCCTTGCTAAAATCAAATTGAACATATGTGATATACCCCATGCTAACCTTTGTGGATGCAGATTAGATATATGCCTAGAATTTTATTTTCCTTCGGGTATTGTAAATATTATTTTTACGAGAATTGTAATTAATAGATTAGGCGGGCGGTTGAATCCCCCGAGCTTTGTAATTTATTAATTTACTTTCTAGCATTTACTTAATGCTTGATGTATGATTTTATTGCTTTCTGCATGCGCATTAAAACATGCATTTCAACCTCAAAAATGACTTAAGTGCGAATATGCATAACTAAGAAACACGGTTTTCTGTAGATGTAATTTATTGTGATCCAATAAGAAATAAGCAACTTATCCCGTACCCGAATCTCTATGTCTTGTTGGGCCTTCCCCCGAACATTAAGCCTCACAGGACTCTAATTCCTGGAAAGAGCTAATCCAGGTGGCGACTCCACACCAAGAGATGGCAGATTCGGGTTCGAACTAATCTGAATAACATTTTTCACCCATCTCTTTCAAACCTTTTTTTCCCGAGCCCCCGGCCCGGCACAAACCATTTTTCCAAACACCCTGGTGGACCGCGCCTCTCATTCCCGCCCGCTCTCGGCCCACCGCTCCGTGTCATCCGCTCACATGTATGTTCTCAAATCTCGGAGATGAAAGGGCAAAGATGACGTCCGTCCAAAAGAAGGGGAAGAATATTAGCACAGAAAAAGGCCGATCAACTTATATTCCTACCAACCAAAGAAGAAGCGTGAGGAACCGCAATACCCGTGGCAAACACCTACTGAGACCAGTGTAATGGAGAACGGAATTTTGCACGTGACCTGTAGTGGGCATATTTTTAGAAACAACCCAATCCAGCTTGGAAACTCCTCACCCGAGGAAGTCACTAGGGATAACACGGAGCCACCTCTACCACCGGTGGTAAATGAGGATGAACTGGAAGTAGATCTCCTGGTCAATCAGCTTAAAAACACTCAGGCCAAGTATAGCATATGGCAACTCTTGCGATTCTCCAAAGCACATCGTCGAGCGTTAGTGCAAAAGTTGATGGAAATGGAGGATACACTGACAACTTTGGTGATCGAGATGTGCTCTACAATAGGGAAAGGGATACCCTTGAAGAGAAACCCTGCCATCACATTTGACTGGTCAAACCTGCCACCAGAACAGCAAAACCATAACAAGGCCCTCTTCATCAGGGTCAATATCTTCGATAGATCCATTCCTTGCGTCATGGTGGATGATGGCTCGGCCCTGAACTTATGCCCCTTAAAGGTGTTACCTTACCTGGGATTAAACGAAGCTACGCTGGAGAAGTCTGACACTGTCATCTGGGCTTACGACGACTCGAAGCGTGGGGTGGTAGGCGTATTTACTGCAATCGTGGTCGTTAATGAGGTGAAATCTGAAGTAAAGTTCACTGTCCTGGACATACCCGTATCATACTCTCTGCTACTAGGGAGGCCCTGGATTCACGCCATTGGCGCGGTACCCTCCACAATCCACCAAAAAATCAAGTTGGTCCATAAGGGGAAGCCAGTTACCATAGAGGCAGATGAAGAATCGGTAATTGCCACAGCAACCTTCGCAGAACAGGGTTCACGGGTGGCTATGACCAACCCACAGGGAGTGGAGAGGAAGAAGATAATTCCCACAGGCTACCACTACTTCTCGGCAGGCCTGAAGCAAATTATGAAGAGGCAGGGATTCATTCTGGGCAGAGGGCTCGGAAAACGTCACCAAGGGATTGTAGAAGCCATAGACCCTCTCCTATTGACCCCTCGGGCTGGACTTGGGTTTACTCCCAAACACAAAATCTATAAGCACAAACGATCGCTCTTTTGCAACATGGTAAGTGTGTGCACCATCGAAGGGGAGAGACAATACTTGCGGGATGATGAACCCGTGATAATGAATGGTGTGTCCGGGCCTGGATTTGAGATCTTTGGGGATGTGTATGATTTTGCCAGGGAGTGTATGATAGCTCCTATCATCGAGTCTGTGAATGGCTCGGGGAAAGTTGACTAGGTTGAAGGAGAACATTCTAGAGCAATTGTGGTAGTAACCAAGAGCAAGGGGAAGTCCAAGATGTTTATCGAAGACAAGCCCGAATCTGAACCCATGGAAGAAGAGGTCCAAGATTCCATTGAAGCCATCACCAAGGCCCTTGCAGTCTTAATGAAGAAGGGTGGGAATGCCAAAGATCAGCTAGCAACAACCGTGGAAGCCGTCACCAGAGCAGCAACCCAGGAGAAGAAGGCCACACCTGCTGAGCCCACTATTGAAGAACCAGCTGCAGAGATGAATGAAGACCCTCCGTCTATGGAGGAAGATAGATGATGCCAATGATGTAATTTTCAATATTACTAATGTTTTTTATGTCAACAACTCTGCCTATGAGGCATTTCATTCAATAAATAAGAACTTTGCTTACTTGTGTGATGTCTTGCCAGATGGCGATATGCATTTTCATGACCATCCGCATAATGTTTTCTGTATAAATGACGCCTCATTGCATGAAATCAATTTAGGTATGGATGAATCACCTAAAAAGGTGATGATTTCGAGTGATTTGACTCCTGAAGAAGAGTGTGAGATAACAAATGTACTTAGAAAACATGTGGTAGCATTCGCTTGGTTGTACAAAGACATGCCAGGTGTAGACAGAGAAATCGTCGAGCATAGAATCCCAACAGATCCACAAGTCAAGCCAGTTAAGCAGAAACTACGAAGATTGTGACCAGAATGGGCTGAAAAGTTAAAGGTGGAGATAGCCAAACAGATAGAAGCCAAGTTCTTAGAAGTGGTGGAATATCCTACGTGGCTCGCCAATATAGTCCCTGTTGCAAAGAAAGATGGGAAAGTTCGGGTATGCATTGATTTCCGAGATTTGAATAAAGCCTCACCGAAAGACGATTTCCCCTTACCCCACATTGATGTTCTGGTCGATAGTGCTGTGAGAGCTACCATGTATTCGTTCATGGATGGTTTCTCAGGGTACAATCAAATCCTCATGGAAATCGAAGATAAGATCAAGACTGCTTTCATCATCGAATGGGGGGTATACTGCTACAAGGTTATGCCTTTTGGATTGAAGAACGCAGGGGAAACTTACCAAAGGGCCGTAACAGCCCTGTTGCATAACTTAATCCATAAGGAAGTGGAGGTATATGTAGATGACATGTTAGTCAAGTCCAACACCCGCGAAGAGCATCCAATAGTTCTCTATCAGTTTCTTACACGGATTGAGAAATACAACCTGCTCCTAAACCCAAAAAAGTGTGTATTTGGGGTTACCTCAGGAAAACTACTAGGGTATATCGTGAGTCAGAGGAGGATAGAGATGGACCCAGATAAGAGTCAAGCCATTAGAGAAATGCCAGTGCCGAAGACGGAGAAGGAAGTGCGAGCATTCTTGGGATCTTTACAGTATGTCAGCAGGTTCATTGCCCGCCTGACTACTATCTGTGAGATGATCTTTAAACTTCTAAGAAAGCAACAACCGGTGGTATGGAATGATCAATGCCAGATTGTGTTCGATGGAATAAAATAATACTTTATCAAACCGCCAGTTCTGCAACCTCCCACTCCAGGGCATCCTCTTATTCTCTATTTGGCTGTTGAAGAGACCTTTATAGGAGCCATGCTGGTACAAGAAGATGATAGCAAGATGGAGCATGCAATTTACTACTTGAGCAAGAAGTTACTGGAGTATGAAACCCGTTACATGTTGGTCGAGAAGATTTGCGTAGCAATGGTGTGGTTAACTAAGAAGCAACGTCATTACTTCCAATCCTATTGAATCCATGCAGTGGCCAAGGTTGACCCCATGAGGTATCTATGCCAGTCTCCTACATTGGTAGGCAAACTTTCCCGATGGTTGTTACTTCTCTCTGAATTCGACACAGAGTACATCACCAAGAAGGTCATCAAAGGCCGAGTAGTAGCAGAATTCTTGGCTAATCAAGCAATAGACTCCGATTACGTGGAAAACTTGGAGTTTCCATATGAGCAGTTATCTCTGGTAGAAGAGGTTAAGAAAGAATGGACCATGTACTTTGATGGAGCCATGAATCGTAAAGGGGCAGGCCTGGGAGTGGTCTTAATCACACCACAAAACGAGGTGATTCCATTATCAAAATGCTTGGAGTTCCCAGTCACGAACAATGGGGCAGAGTACGAAGCATGCTTATTCGGTTTGGAAGCACTGAGGGATGTAAAGGCCAAAGAAGTCTCAGTCATTGGGGATTTAGCCCTGGTAATTCGACAAGTAACCGGTGATTGGGAAGTTAAAGAAGAGTCACTACGCCCCTACCTGGAAGCCATTTGGGTAAACGCCGCTAAGTTTGATAAATGTATCTTTCACCATGTTTTACGAGAAGAAAACCATATGGCAGATTCTTTAGCCACACTATCCTCTATGTGGGAAGGGCCCCAGACCTAGCCCATCAAACCATTGATACAGCAATCTGTATCGGAGCCTTACTACTGCCGAGCAATCACAACGATACAAACCCTAACTCTATTTGCTGGTACTTCGACATTATCCATTTCTTGAGGGATGGAATTTTTCCTGACGGTGCCACAGATTCTAAATACACTTCCCTTCGCCGTCTCACCATCCAATTCAGGCTTCTCGATGATGACTTATTTCGATGTACTTCAGAGGGTTTGTTACTACGTTACTTAACCGAGAAGGAGGCCCTCCTCGTCATGAAGTGTATCCACGTAGGAGATTGTGGACCACATATGAATGGTTTAGCCCTCGCAAAGAAGATCCCACGTCAGGGTTATTATTGGACCACAATGGTCGCTGATTGTATCGCAGAGGTCAAGAAATGTCATGAATGCCAAATATACGGGGACATCAGTCATCTACCTCCCTCCGATCTTCATAGCTTATCCACTCCTTGGCCATTCTCGGCATGGGGGATAGACATAATTGGAGAAATTCGTCCAACTTCCAGCAATGACCATAAATTCATTGTAGTTGCGGTGGATTACTTTTCCAAATGGGTGGAAGCTGAATCGTTCTCCAATATCACCGCCAAGAAAATGGCCAAATTCATGGAGAAGCATATCTTCACCCAGTATGGGATCCCTCATCAAATCGTCTCAGATAATGGAGTCCAGTTTCAAGGGGCAACAACAGAGCTCTTCGAGAATTATGGTATCGAGCATCATCGCTCTTCACTGTATAGACCACAAGCCAATGGGGCAGTTGAAGCCGCTAACAAGTCCATAAAGAAGATTATGAGTAAGATGGTAACCACTTACCGAGATTGGGTGGATAAGTTACCTTTTGCAGTCTGGGGTTATAGAACAAGCATTCGGACCCCCACCAACCAAACCCCGTTCTCGCTCGTATATGGCATGGAAGCAGTCTTGCCAGTAGAAACAGAAGTGGGTTCTTCAAGGGTTGCTCTTGAGGCCAAGATAGAGGAATCAGAATGGGCCAGAGCCAGGTCCGAATAGCTTAACATGATTGATGAACGTCGCCTCAGAGCTTTGGACCATCTCCAAATGTACCAAAAGTGAATGGCTAGAGCATACAATGGTAAAGTCAAACACCAGAAGCAACCCCTAAAGGCAGGAGATTTAGTACTAAAGCAACTAAGATAGTCAAACGTGGATGTCAGGGGGAAATTCAGGCCCAACTGGAAAGGCCCGTTCATGGTTAAGAAAGTGCTGAGCAAAGGAGCGGTCAAGATCATAGACATGGACGGTAACGAATTCGTCAACCCTGTCAATCAAGACAAACTCAAACGCTACCACGTTTAGGAAAAGAAATAAACACTAAAAAAGCAGTACACAATAAAAAATATATATGTAAACAACCCCGTCGACTAACGCTCTATTGGTTGAGCAAAAACTAGGGTCTTCTCTTTCTTTTCTTTTTCTTCTCAAAAAAATAAAATAGTTGGCTGAGTTGAAAACCTGAAAAGGGCGATTCAGGCAAAACTTAGGGCAAAAGAGTGAGGAATAAATTCATTAGTTAGAAAACCTGAGAGGGCTATCTAATGACAGGAGTCGGATCACTCGAAATGTTTGTACTTTAATTTATTTCATCAATAAAGATATCATTTTTAGCAGAAAATGTTTAATGTGAATGTTCAGGGAAATGCATGAATGCCAATGGCTGAAACGTCACAAGTAAACAACAAACATTTCTGCAATACATACATTCCACAGTTTGTATTAGGAACGGAAAAGACAAACTCAATCCGATAAAATCATATCACATTGGTGCATTCTAAGCAAAAGTTGATTATTTTTATTTGGTTTTTTTTAAATTAACGGCAACATTGCAGACCAGGTTATCAAGCTGACTTCACCGACTATAAGGGCTCAGTCTATCTTCTTCTCTCAACCACTCGTGTGTTAACCAAGCGTAACTCCCAGGGCCTGTCAGAGATCTGATCGCGTCTAACCATCCACGGTAGAACCTGTCGGTCTCTATAGTCTCCACGGCCCTGTAATCAAGGTAAATAAACACGGGTATGCTGACTCCACAAGACTGGCAGCCTATCAGGCCAAGAATGGTGCCACTCAGAAACTCGTGAAGTGCATATACTGCGAGGTATCCTCTGGCGCCTACCATACTGCCTGCATATGCGGCTAGGAGAATAAAAAGTGGAGTAGTGCAAGCCCATCAACAAAATCCCACTTTCATACATTACAGTAGCAACATACGTGATAGCCCACCAGGGGCAAAGCCAACAAATCCTATCATCAAAGACCCGACCAAGCGCTTGAATCCAGTCTTGCTCTATCATCCAGGAATGTCCCGCGGTGGTCAACCCTCGTCGATTGTATGCAAAGGGTGAATAATCGGAAGGATTCCCCCATAGATCACTAATGAGAGAAAGTTTCTCCAACAGCCAGACCTGATGCAAACAATTTTTAACAAATAGAAAATGGGAAAATGAAGGGTTGTTGCAATCGAGAAGTGTAAAGTGATCATCGACCATATCAGGGCAAGAGGCAATAGCATCCATGCTAATGAGATTCTCCGCCAGTGCAAGGGCAGAGGAAGAATTACCCTGATAAAGTGAATCAATGACAGATATCAACCGGAATGGGGCAGTAGAGCCAACTCCGCAGATAAATTCCAACATCAGAAGCAAGGCTACCATGTATGGCCAAGCAATATGAGATCGTGGGGAATTGATCGGGAGATGGTGGATGAGCAAGGAAGGGAGCCACTGAATCCAAATTCCATAAACCTCGGAGATTAGCCTCGGCACCAAAATGGAAGGATGGAACCGCAAATGGGAAGGCTCTAGGACAAGGCAACTCGAGGATAGCTTGATATTCCTCTATCATTGGGCATAGCTCCTGCTGAGAAAACCGGAAAACATGGGCAATCGGATCCCAGAATGAAACGGCAGCCTTAACCAAAGCTATGTTCACTGGGCGGAGCGCAAGATAATGAAGCCCCCGTAAGCCGAACCTCTCAAGTCTATCCCAGTCAGGAGTCTTCAACGTGCGTAAGAATGAGCGGAGTTGCTGATTGTGGGATGCCATTTTAAAAGGGCAGGATAAGAGCCGGATGAAATCTCTTAAAGGCCTGTGTTACCTACGCATGCATTAACCACATACATTAGCAATTACATTCACTCATTCATCCATATGCTAAAACATTATCAAACAAACAAGCACGTGCATGAAATGAAGCATCACATGTGAGGATTTGGCACTCAAAGGCAAAAACCCTCTTCTTTCATAAGCATTGTAGTTCTCGAAAAGCTCAAGAAAGATAATGGTATGAAGAATTGTTCAGTATGAGATATGGCGACAACATTATAGCAAAAAACATCCAATCAAATAAAAGGTGCAAAAGTATCAGAAGCGCTCAAAAGGTTATAATAATTCATCCCTACAACTCGAAGAAAAAGAAAAAAGCTAAATCTAAGAGGAGTCCTCCTCATCCCCTGCGACCTTGACAAGGAGGCTGTCGTCATCGGGGTCCCTACTCCCAGACCTACCCCGACGCACGCCAGAATGAGATGAAGCTCCCCGGTGTCCCCTGGATCAGCTCCCACCTGACGCCACGGGATAAGCAGCTCTCTGAACCTGATTTTGGGCTTGAGACTGAGCTAGCTGTCTCTCCAAGTCTCCTATCCTGAGAGCCTGATCCCTCACACGACCCTCCAGACTCTGAACAGCAGCTTGCACGTTCACAAGGTCCTGATGCTCGTTGGCGATCAAAGCCTGCAATGGAAAACATGCATCACATCATGAAGGTCATACACAATCATCTTACATGCATACATAACTAAGTGCATATTCTTTTTGAAATTTCAAACAAGATTACCTCAGCAATCCAGTTCTGCGCAATGATCAAATCACGAGCAGATAGGTGGTTACGGACATACTGCTCAGCATCAGCTCTGGGAACTTACCATTTGAGAAAGAAAATCAGGATTTGAATCAAGAAATGGAAAACCAAAGTTTCAGAACATGAAACTCACGTGAGTTGTGTCATCAGGAGCAAAGCTCACGGGATACGTGCATGGAGATAAAGAGTAGTCCCTGTGCTCTCCCACTCTGGCCATCAGAGAGAAGCTGGTCTCTAGGTACGTGGTAGAATGACCCTCCACGAAACCTGGGATATGTTGCATCCTATCCTCAAGACCTGACTGATAGGCCCGAGCACGCTTCCCTGTATCGACCTGTTTAAACAAAAGTCATAAGGCACATAGTTCAATAAAGAGGGATTCAAAGTAGATCGGGTAAAGAAAAGATTCATACCATCGAATAGCTCAGGCCACCCATCTCGTGATTCCCGTTGCTCGCAAGATCGAAACCGCCGCCATACCCTCCATCGCCAATGTCATCATTGCCGAGACCTGGACCATCATCAGGGCCATCGTCTCCTTCACCGCCATCACCATCATGTGACTCCTCATCCTCATCACTAGAGGAAATCACCCCCAACACCTTCACCGCCTTCCGGCGATGCCAATCCTCGGTGTCATCATCAACGATGCGGGGGTAAGGAGGGATCAAGCGGTCGAGATGCGCGAGGTATGAACCACAGACAGAAGGAACCTCCACGCCGTCACCATCGAAAAAAGTGGCTCAATCCTCCTCAGATGTGATCTTTAGATGCGGCCAAAATAGACCGGTAGAAGGGCGGGGAGGCACCGGTCGCTCCGCAATAGCAGAAGTCCGCCAAGACCGGACCCTCTCCCCTAGGTATCACTAAAGGGAAAGGGGAGACTCCAAAACCATCCGGTGGTCGTTAACATCAGCATGCACCGTCTCCACCACATCCTGGTTCGGCACCAAGATCCAAGGGTCCTCAGTGATCTACAGTAACAAAAAGGGAAACACAGTAAAAAAGATGATCAATCAAAAGAAGTAAATCAAGACGTTCGAAGATTGTTCTCATACCTTCTCTCATGTGAGGCCACGAAGGCACTCTCGGTAGCCAGTCCACCACTGACGAAGTCCCCCGAACTGACGGCACCATACCGCCAGTAGAGTCTCACCCTAGATCACCGCAGTCTTGAAGACCGGGTGAGGAAGGATCTGGTAGGAGAAGGCCCAAACCTGCGATGAAAGCAGAGTCAAACAAAGCTACGCGAATAACAAAAAAGTAAAGCTCGGGAGATAATCAAATACCAGGAGGAGGATGTGGCTCAATTTGAGTGCTTTCTCATGCGCCCTCACTACAGAATCTAGGCCGTAGTATATCTAGCCTAAGATGGCCCTCGGCCAGTTCAGGAACGGAATGGCAGCGACGTCTTCCACTTCCGAGATCAACCCGTAGTTGATCTTGCTCGAAGCGACGGGGAAGAAGAACACAGTCAGCAAGCATATCACAAAGGAGCGCACGTACTGGACCCGTGACTCCTCTGGTACCTCCTCCATCTCAGCCCAATGCAAGCTCAAGGCCTTGTATGAAAGCCGACCTGAGCGCGGTGCCAGACCAAACAACTCCTCCACCCGGTTCGCCACCCGGTGAGAAGTAGGGAAACGATCCATAAATACGTCAAAGTGGATCGTCTCCTCACCCCAAGCAAGCCCAGTCATCGCCACCACATCGAAAGGCGTGATAGTCAGCTCCCCCATAAGCAAGTGGAATGTGTGGGTGGTCTCGGACCACCGCTCGACCAGAGCGGTCAAAGCGGGGTGAGACATGTGAGACATGTGGCTCGGTAGGATCCTCGCAAGTGTGCCAAACCCAGTGGTGTCAATGGCGGCCCGAAGCTCCAGGTCTCCTGCAGTACGGCTCCACCAATATCCCATGGCAGCTATACCCCCAAAGTTGGTATAGGTCTGCGGCTACAAAAGATAGAAGCGAAATACAGTAGGTCAATTTCAAAGTCAAACTTAAGATTCAGTATCCTTTTACTTTAATTTTTATCAGAAATTATAAACCAGGTTAAGATAACACCTGGAAATAATTTCAGACAAAGCAGAAAAAAAAATTCTACCCCTTCTGTTGAAAATCGTTAACGATATCATGACATATCGTTAATGATATCATGATATCGTTAACGATATTAACGATATCGTTAACGATATCTCATGATATCGTTAACGATATCGCAGCGACAAAGGCATAAACAGCCTCTGTCACGATTTTCATCCCTACAAATCCAAATTTTTGCATGTTAATCCCCCACAACGGGTTCCAAATCATCCTAAATCATGCATAATCAAAGTCTAAAGCCTAGACATGCATCAATTTCATCTAAATCAATCAATTTTCACATCTAAAACATAGGTTTTTGAATTGAAATCGAAAAAATACTTGCAATTAATCATTTTTTGGGTTACCTGAACTACAGAGGCGTGTTCCCCGAGCCTCGGGCGGAGGATATTGATTGGGGAATTGAAAGAATACCCGACGAATTCGTCATCCCGCTCTAAACAGAGGGATTTCTCCACAGGGCACAGTTTGAACCCGTGCACAGCGGGATTGGGCTCTAGAGAGGAAGGAGCAATAGCCCTCGGGTTACGAGACTTAATCTTACACAACATTTTCTGCTAGATGTTCGGGGGAAGAATTCGGTTTTGAGAGGTTTTGAGAAGAGTTTTCGGATGAATGTGATGAATGAGGGAAAGTTAGGTTTTATTTTTCATTCTGTCAAATCGATATCGTTAACGACATCACTAGATATCGTTAACGATATCAACTGATGTCGTTAACGATATCAGTGTTCCAACCGGCCCGTTTCTTTTGTTTCAGCCCAAATTCATTTTAAACCCGTAAAACTCACTTTTGTTATGTTTTAACGGCCCATGGATGTCCGGAACTTGACAAAATATTTTCAAAAAAATTGGTCACACCAACATGTTTTCAATTCTCGATTGAAGGGGTAAAAATTTTTGCTTCCAGCAATCTCAATCGAGAAATTAAAACATACATGCATTCATAGACTTGCATCCTTTGAAATATCCTGACTATTTACAGTCACCGAGACTTTTTACAGTCCACAATCCAGACTTATTAGAGTCACCAGGACTTTTTACAGTCCATAATCCTGACTTTTTACAGTCACCATGACTTTTTACAATCCACAATGCAGACTTTTTACAATCACCAGGACTTTTTACAGTGCACAGTCCAGATCTATTACAGTCACCAGGACTTTTTACAGTCCACAATCCAGACTTATTACAGTCACCAGGACTTTTTACAGTCCACAATCTTGACTTTTTACAATCATCCAGACTTTTTACAGTCCACAATCCAGACTTATTACAGTCATCCAGACTTTTTACAATTCACACTCCAGACTTATTACAATCGCACGGACTTTTTACAGTCCACGATCCAGACTTATTACAATCGTCCGGACTTTTTACAGTCCATAATCCTGACTTTTTACAGTCATCTGGACTTTCTACAATCCACAATCCAGACTTATTACAGTCGCTCGAACTTTTTACAGTCCACGATACAGAATTATTACATTCGTTCGAACTTTTTACAGTCCACAATCCTGACTTTTTACAGTCATTCGAACTTTTTATTATCCACAATCCAGACTTATTACAGTCGCCCTGACTTTTTACAGTCCACGATCCTGACTTTTTCAGTCCAAAACCCCGGCTTCTTTTTACAGGTCAAAACGGAAGCGCATGGTCAACGATCTCTCCCCAACAATATTAAGGTCAACCTACAGGGGCAATCAGGGCCAAAACGGGCAATTCATAAGGGGTAATAAGAGATCAATCCCCGAATGACGCCGCACCAGGATCAAAGCTTCCAGCCATCATCCCCGAAAAGTGCCAACCGCGACTGGGCAGGTATTGTTTCTAAACCCCGCTGCTCTTTCAATCGTGGGACCATACGGATCTCATATCAGCAATGATCCCATGAGGGGCAGCCTGTGAGCACGGGATTTTTATTCCCAACTCACGAGTTCAATGATGAAGCTGTAATTATTCCTTGTCAGCATTTTACATTTTGCAGTGACCTGAAATCGCTCGGAAATTATCTACCTTGCTTCTTTGGGCCTTTCTGTCTTATTTAGAAAGCCCAAACCAAGAAAAGCCCTCTGGGCCACTCCATATTGTTAACTATATGGAGGGATATCGTTGACGATATCCCATGATATCGTTAACGATATCCCATGATATCGCAAATGATATCCCTTGATATCGTTAACGATATCGAGTTTCCAGACTGGCAGAAAAATCAAATCTTGCATTTTTCAACCAAAAAAGACCCATACCACCCATAATCACGAATTTTCTTCATCCTACAACCTGTAAACGTGATAACCAACCCATGTTGACCAGAAATAATGGGAGAAATAATGAGAAGGGGACAAGATTGATGATGTCATCCACATGGTAAGTGGATGACTTTTGGATTGAAGGGAGTCCATATGAAGGGCTTACCTTTC
>CATIWQ010746533.1:0-22542 GCA_949673415.1 Euphorbia schlechtendalii | reverse complement strand
TATATATATATATATATATATATATATATATATATATATATATATATATATATATATATATATATATATATATATATATATATATATAGTTTGTTCAAATAGTTTATTATTCAACTTGCACTTATTCCTATTAACCTCATAAAATTGACAAAGATTACCGTCTGAAACGTCACGTGTTAGGTTATTGTTGATTTGATTTTCAAAAGGTATTATTCTTCTTAATTTTTTTTCCCAGTCGAAAATTAACACTTGATATTTAAGGGCAGGTGCATTTTGATAGAGGGTGAAAAGGAATTTTGGAAACTAACAATAAATGATATTAAATTAGTAATAAGAACATTAAAGCCATCTTGATCCATTAAAAAAAATAAAAAAGAAAAAAGATTCTTAAAGTAACATAGTTAGAGTTGGCTCCACAAGCAAGGTGATGAAATGAAGGCACCCATGTGTTAAGGTCCCCATTTCCATTTGTTTTGATGCTTAAGTGCTTGTCTTTGCTGTTGGTTTCTTTCTTTCTTTCTTCTTTAAACAATTTAAATCTAAATTGGTAATTACAAAGAGAATGAAGAGAAGTGCATGTGATATTGTATTAATGGATTATAGTTTTTGTGGGGCTTATCAAACAAATCATAAATGACCCAATTTGCACATTCCCCCCTCGTGGGCATATCCCCCTCTCGTCCTTTGTACGATTTTTCACTCTATTTGACAACTACCTGACACCTCTGTGAGCCCCATTTTACAAATTTAAACAATTAGTTTTCCTTTGGTTATTTTATCAAACACTTGGTGTGCAAATTCCAATTCTTTTGCTTCACTGAACAAAAAGAAAAAAAAAAACTAAATGCACGAACACAGTTGTTTTACGAATTGCTAGAAATATTTTGATGATATGTTAGTCATCTAACAGTGCTGACCACGTATAATTCAATGATACTTTAATTACTCATGCAGTGGATATGATTTTCTTGATTTTATCTATATTAGTATTTTCATTATATCAAAGTGGATTCATAATTGGGGTTTGCTTTTGTTATATATAATTATATATTGAACATAATTATATTTGTGCATATTGTTCTTTATTTTTTTTTGTGGTGTACTAGTTTTGATTTTGATGGCCACATGGGGGGTGAGCGATGCAATCTTTGTACTAAAAGGTTGTTTGTTTTGTTCAAACGTCAAACTAGGTTATTAGTAGCATCCCGAAAGTATTTTAGATTCTTTTTTAAGGATCCAGTTTTCTTTTTTCTTATTTATAATTGTAGCATCTCCGATTGAATTTCACTAAAATTCCCCCTAAATTTTATGGAAATGCCTAAAAGCCCCACGACACATTTATGATAAACATGATAGATGACTTCGGAATTTCGGAATAAAATTTTTCAGACACTGCGCTAGTTAAACTGTTATCGAATGAATGATAAGTTTACTAAGTTTATGATGTTAAACAATGACAGAGCACAAATGCGCTTGACTTGAAAATTTTAATAGAATATTAAGAGAGAAATAACATTAGTGTAAATACCATATATTAAACGTGGAGTTTGACATTCGTAGCTAATAATGATGTTAATCGAGAAACCAACATATGAAATTATAAACGATTTCATATTTAGTGTGTCAGGCTGAAAGATTATGAGTGTAAGAATAATTAAATTATAAATTATTCTGGAAGAGGTTTTTCTTTTCAAAGCGTGAGACGTGATAAATAAATAAATAATTATTTTGACTCATGGGCCGTTTAATTTTAGGCTACATTATTTTCAACTTATTTGGAGGTGTATTGAATTAAGATGTTGTGACATGTATATACTTATTTCAGTGTAAATTTATAAATATACAGTAATTATAAGTATTGATTTGGATGATGTTTTAGGATATGATTTTATTATAAAAATGTATATATACCAATTTACTGGCTAGCATCGTTACATATTCATACACTTTAGTAGTAGCTCGAATGTCCTTTTGGTGCATAGTCTATTGAAATTGTCTATTTGATGCCTAGCGTAATCAACTTTGACATATTTGGTACCTGACATATCGAATTTTAGGACTATAACTTAAGAGATCATTTAGGATCCACAATTCCATGCATGATCAACAAACATACACATTTTTCAAATAACAATATATTTATTTCATTTTTTTTGTGTTGTTAGATGAACACTTCATGTACTAAAATTAAATAAATCATGCACCAAATAGGTATACAATGAATACAACAAGTACTCAATAAGCAAAAAGTGAATGCGTAAGATATTAAATAAGCAATTTAAATAAGTCATGCATCAAAAGAATATTAAAGTCATAGAAAGAATATATCCCAAAAAAGTATTTAATGTAATAGCAAAACTAGAGTTTAGACATGCTTGCACCCATAAACATGGGGTTAAATAGAAAACATTTTGATTGCATTTCAATTTAAATTAAGCTGCATTGAGCAGATAACAAGCTCCATTGGTCAACCTAATAAGAAGTAATATACAATATTCTATACTGCATTAACCAAGATCATATTTCTACACAAAACAATGATCAAACCTATACGTGTTTATAAAATTGAAGTAGCTAGCCATTACAGCCCAATAACATGCATTCCATTCAACTTATGTTCCTTATTATGAAAGTAAGATTAGGTCAATCATTCATACAGATCTGGTCATTTATTTTAATTAAAGGTATATTTTTGTAATATTAAGAATATTTGTTTTGTTAATCTAAGAATTCTGGCATGTGTAAGATGCCCCCCTAAACCTACCTAATCACATGCTTCCCATTCTCAACTATTCCATTTTAAAGCTTTATTTAAACACTTAATTGATTTATAGGCATTAATTTTAAGCTTGTTTTATGATTCAGATTTTGACTAATTAACCCATCTTTGCTGCCTAATCTGTGGTTTAGTGAGAATAATACTGTGGATTGAGTTCTTTTAAGAAAATCGCATGTGTATTGCTGATTCTAGTCAAATTGACAAAATCCAAGTATGAATTAACTTTCAGAATTTCACATGTATTCTAATACTCCCAATAAATTAATCAATCATGCATTTTGCCAGTTAAAATTCAACTAAAATCCAGCGGTAGATCATCCAATAATTTTTTTGCCTAAATTAAAATGTTGAAAAAAATGTCTGGTTAAACTGACTTCGACACTATGTAGAGCATTCTCGAATCTTGATTGACTAATATTGGGATAAGAATGTTCAAAGAAAATCATGTTAAAAAGTTGAACATGAATTTTGGAGTTTTGTTCTTCTCTTTTTGCAATCCGAATTAGTTTTACAATTCAGATTAATCACAGTAATGTCAGGAATTTATTAAGTATTGAAATAATTGCAGACCAAAGATTGCTGCTCAATAATTGATAATAGTGATGGCCTACTAAATGGCCCAGAATGAGCTCTCCTTTTGTAGCCCATTGATCAAACAAACAAACACGCTATCTCATAATCACATTCATATGCTTCAAGATTAAGATAGTTATCATAATTAATTTATGAAATTGATGAGATAATACTATATGAAAATGGGGAATTAAATTTAATGGGTATTTTAAGCTTTTGATTTCTCATTTATAGTTAGCTAGTTGCAACTTCAACCCATATGGCTTATTTGTAGAAAAGGCAATTAAGAAAAGGCTGAATAATGAATGCGTTATTTTAATCTTTAGAGGAAAATACTGATATTATGACCATTGTTCATGATATTTTTCATACATAGGCATATATAGACTTGATTTATTGCTTTAACCAAACCATGCACTTAATCGTGACCCAATAGACTAATACAATGATATAAAATGGCCTATTACATCATGTTACTGTTAAATATATAAAATTGATATTTGAAGGAACTTGAGAAACATTTTATTCAGTATATTTCTTACTCATTTACAATTGTGAACGAATTGCTATATAAAGTAATTTGTTCATAAGTGGCAGTTTTACTTTACAGCTAAAATGAGATTTTTTGGTAGTGCACAATCGGTGGAAGAAAATGTTGGCATGATAGGTAAGAAATAGGTGGGAAATGATGACTTTTCTGATCCCACATTTCAACCGTTATTCTAACAGAATTAGCCACAAGATCGAAATTGGCCCTTTGTTCGGGTGTAAAATGTTTCGAGCCCTTGTTTCCCTTTCAACTATTCCTGATATAACTATGGCTAGAATTGAGAATACAATTCCAACTCAGATCCTTTGCATGTTTGGTGATTTTTCGAAGATATGGTATTATGACTATGTCGTATATTGCTACTGTTATGATCGAGATTGAGTTGATCGAGGCTGCAGGGATATGGAATTTTATTCCTTGATATCTATCCATTTTGAGGGCTTGGGAAATGGTAAAAGTCCCTTGCTGAGCTACCGATGGGAAGATGAATACACCCGAAATGCAAATCGGGATGATTTTGAACAGACATTTCACCTCTTCTATTTGTTGGATACTGCGTTGTCTCCATGGATTTGCCCATGAACCATCAGGGCTTATATCAATTTTTTCGATCATGGTTGCCTTGGTATGGAACCTGAAAATCGATAAAAATGGAAATCAGAATTTACTCTATGAAGATAAACTCAGGTTTCCATAGGGATAAATTTCGCCACTATAAGTCTTATTATGGATTTTAGTTTTTGCCTTTTTAGGTGTGCCTCTAAAGGCTTGTGTGAGGAAAAAATGATTTCACTTCAAAAACTAATAGAGGTGAATAAGATTGTCACTAAAAAAAGGATATTAGTGGCGGTACAAGCTCACTATATCATGTGTAAAATATATACTTTTGTGGTGAACTTAAATTTTGCCATTAAAGCTATTAAATTGCTGCGAATTCTTTAGATGCCACCAGTTTACTATTTTTAGTGGCCAATATCATTTCGCCAATTAATTTTCTCAACTGCAAGTGCAATTTCTTGTACTGAAAGGCCAAAGTTTTTTGGGGAACTTGCATCTTATTTTACGAATCCGGAACCACTACAATTATTATCAGTATTATCGACATGTACCAATCGCAACAAATCTTGATTAGTCTGATCCTAGTCGAAATACAGATTTTTATACCATAGTATAAACAATTAATTTACAGTACCTGAATTAGGGAGCTTCAGTTATACAGTATCCTTCAAAGGAGGATCATAAAACACTCCTCCAACTTGATGATGAGAAGAACGCTTAAGGCGACACTTTTTATAAGCCGTGACAAAAACTTATGCAATACTAGAAAATATGGTTCCTTGTGGCTCAACATGAACATAAAATTTGGATCCTGTAAAGAACAGAACAATTGCACACGCCATAAGAATATAGGAATTGAAAATCCCAAAACATAGCTGATAGAATCTTGAATATAAACAATCAAAGTTAAAGTGATCAAAAGCACCAAAGTGAAGGAGGTGTAATACCAATTGCAAAAGCTACTTATTCCCTTCTGACCTTTTTCTGTTGTTGAGTCAAAGGTGAACTCCTAAATGGCACACTACATGACCTAATTCCGCCAGTAACTATTGATAAAAGGTGAATAGTAAGGAATATCCAAATATTAGATTATATGGTAAATATGTCCAAAATAGCATTTAATATAACTTAATTGTCTTATTACATTTTGTATATTTAACAAATACGTGAATATATAAGTAGGATGTTTCTCCTTCCTTTCTCTCCCTAGTTTTACCTTTTCGGCTCTGCGATCTCCTCTCCATCTCTTCATCAGTTATTATTATGACTGCAATTCCAATTGCTATTCTGATTGTGAATTTAATTTCTTCTTCTGATTTCGATTTATTCATTTGGGTTTTATTTTGATTTCTTCAACTTATTTCGATTCTTATGGATTCAACGTAAGTATTGAATCGATTACGATTTCTTAATATTTCAATTTGTCTTGATTTCTTTTGAGGTTCCTTATTCTATTGATTATGTGTTTTCGATCAATAATGGCATAGTTTTATTGTGAAGGTGTTAATTAAGCTTCACTATAATATGAATTCTTTTTTTATTTCGAATTTCATAGTTGAGTATGTTTTATGATTTTCCGATCTCGAATTTGTTCTGCAAGTTTAGAATTTAATGGTTCATATGTATGGAAATTCTGAAGCTTTAGAGTATGCATGTAAGGTGTTCGATGAAATGCTCAAGAGATTTTGTGTCATAGAAATCTATTATGGATGTTAGTAAATGTAATATGTTACACATAACGTTTGGATTTTACTTCGTGATTGTGTTATCTTCGTTTGGATTTTACTTCTATTTCAGTTTTCATTGATCTCATTGTAAGTATTTTTCTTATCTGGACCTTCTGATTCTTGATATTTTCATGTTCAAAATGATTTTGTTTTCAATTTCTAAATTTTAGTTTTTTGCTTTTTTGTGATTTCAGGATTATGTTTCTCGTGATCTTCCTGTATAATCTAGATATGGATGTTTTTTCTCCTTTGGTCCATTATGGTAGAAAATAGACAAAACTTGTGGTATTATGGTTCGAAAGTCTTTTGATTTTTCTAACTTTAGGTGTATTGTTGGAGAAAATATTAATCGGAATGTGTTTAGCCAAGGTTTAAGACTGAATATCAACTTCAAGCTCAGGTACATCCTCTTAAATTTTATATCAGTTCTTTTAAATTTTATCTTTCAGTTGCCCTCATGAAATCTGTCACTGGCTATAAGGATAAACATATGAAGCAATGTAGTGCTTGTAGCTATAGCTATAGCTGCTAGTGTTGGTAATTATTGCAATGATGGCATAATGCGATCATAGCAGGTAAAATTATACTTTTTATGTCTAAAAATTTATTCTAATCGATGTAAGTCATATCTTCTTCATATTGAATAGATTGGTGAACAAGAGGAGAATTTTTTTTATAAAATCGTATACAAGCTAAGAGATATTTAGAGTCTAGATGGAAAGTATCGTTAGATTTGTTGTCCACTTAGTATATGTGGATTTGCTTACTTTGGATAAGCTTATTATTTTGATCTAATTTGTTTATAAAGTGATAATGTGAATGTGATTATGCACCATTAAATGATACATATGGTTTTGTATCTATTTTTCTAGTTATCTATTGTAGTGAAGGAATTTAAAGTTGTTTTTCATAGTTATTTATTTTTTCTAGTTACCTATTGCGTCAAGTAGTCTAATTTGTGAAGAAACCAGAGGAGTCCTTAAGATCCTCCTCGAAAATGTGATTCGTGATGCTGTTACTGTCATGGATGTTGTCTACGCTCTCAAGAGGCACGACCGCTCTATCTATGGCTTCCGCTTTTATTTCTCTTCTAGTACATATTGTTAGCTACTTTGTTTATCTTGTCTAGTTTCATATAATTTCAACTGGTTGATTAACGAAATCATGTTCATGTAGTTCATATCTATTTTAGAAATGTAGCCAACCAATTTCATGTTGATATTTGATCTCCATTTGAACTTCATATATCTTCTTTTTTAACATCGTTGGATGTTATCTTTTTTTATTGGTTGAAACTTGCAGGTTAAAGGCGTAAAACACCTATGTTGGTAGAGGAGACATGTCTACAATATTCAAAGGACTTCCATAAGAGAAATGTGCTTTTTACTGATATTATATGAAATAGGCTACTATGTTTTGAACTTTAGTGGTTTCTATGCAATGTCATATATGTAAGTTAGATCTCTCTATCTCCTACTTAGTTTATATATAAGCTAAATTGTCATATTGTATTTAATCCTCCAAATTGTCAATTATATTAGAGATACATCCGATTAGGAAAAGATGTTATAATGGGGCCATTATTCTGCATAACTATTGAACTTGGGTAAATTCTAAACAAAATCACATTACTTTGTCATTTATCACTATTGGATCAATGATGTGGTGATTGATTCAATGGTGATAAGTGTTAGACATGATGTATGCCCTAGAGGTAATTAAGGTGATATATCTTTATTAGCTATAATGTACAAAAAGTTTCGAATTATTATTAATAATAATAATCAAAGGCCTCCTTGTTACTTATAAGTGTTTTCTATTTATTGTATCTAACTAGTATCATATAGTTTTAGTATGTATATACGCATTGATGAAACAAAGTCCGTGACTAATTCATAGCGTAAAAGTGCAAGGACATAGTGGGAGCTATGTGTAGTGAGAACTACACATACGTATTACTATGAATAGTCTAAATATCCCTAGTCGTAGTATCATTGAGACTAGATATCAATGGAGTGCATAGACTAGCATGTGTAGGCTTACTCCTTGGATTAAATCCAAGCAGTCGATCTCACGAGCTGAAGGTGGTATCTTGAGTTAACACATGAATGTATTCGGGTAATACATTGGAGACCGCTATAAGACAGTCACTCGGAAATAACTATATCCATGTGTTGGTGTCATGTCTTGCAGTAGCAGTACGAGTATCCTCAGACATGAGATACCGGTTACCTTATGTAGGAGTTGCTATACTTTGTGTCATACTTACTCATACCCTGGCGATCAGGATGATACGGGTGATTACAGGTATAGCGATGATCACATGTTTGTAAGCTATATAGTCAAGATGGGATCAAGCGCTCTTGATATAGCTCCTGATATAGTAATATAATGGAGATGTACCTTTGGTCCACTTGTTGAAGTGACACACTCATAAACCTCCTATCAGAGTATACGATTGATAGAACTGGTTTCTAATCGATCAAGATACAAAACGGCTGAGTGGTGTTCTTCATGAACAAGTCTAATTCTAGGATAGCTACGACTATTGCATGAGCTAACACGTAATCCGAGCTCAATACACTGGATGGTACTTAACCTGATGGAATGAGTGTATTGTGTTGGTTACTATTGCAGAACTAGATCAAGTCACAGGCACGTGACATTCCAAGTATCGGGGGATCATATGCCTTTGCTAGAAAGCCAAATTTGATCATCTAGAGCTATCGGGTTCCATATCGATCTGGAACACTGAGCCTAAAGGTTCCAAGATGGGAAGCCAAGTTTAGGTTAACCTCTAGCAACTCTATACTTTGGGATCCTATGAGGTCAAACACTTTGAGTCTTTATCGGACCATGTAAAGAACCTATAGACTGGGTCTGTACCGAAAATACAAGCTACAAAATCAGTGAGAAGAATTATTAATTTGTTTGACTGAATCAATAATTAAAAGCAATAATGAAAAGATAGGGAAAAATAGTAAAAGCGAGCACGGGAATTTTCCCGTTGCAAGTGGGCCCTGAAAATAACACGGTTTGTTCAAGGTGGGGCCCAAACGACTGCCCCGCAAACTAAAAAAGGCTGCCCATGGTAACGCTTGTGGCTGATGAGGGAAGCCCATGGAGCTTGCGGGTTACCCTACCCATGTGGTTGACCCTCCTGCATGGGATAAAATTTATCCTATCCCTTACAGAGTTAGAGGGGGAGTCCCACACTCCCCCTTTTTTCCCTATAAATAGGCATTCATGCCTCTCATTATACACACACACCAAAAAGCTTTGACCTTATTTTCTCTTTGAATTTTACTCTCCTCTACTTTTGTTGTGCGAGATCCTCCATGAGTTTCTCCAAACAAATTGAAGAGTTCTTTTCGAAGGCTCTAAGTTTAAGTGAGCTTTCGAGTTTGGTTTTCTGGTTGATTTATGAGTAGTCTAGCAGTTGCTGTCAATCGACGGGTTCTACCTCATCAAGGTTTTGGTCAGTGAAGATCCGTGTAGTTCAAATCATAGAGGCTCTCCTAGTTTGGAAGCTTGTGCTATTGAAATTGCTCAAAGGGAACACCTTTACCAAAAGAGAGATCAAGCACGCATCAAATGGGAATGCTTTAACCTTTAGATGCTAGATTTCTTTTATATGTTTTACAAACCTAAAAGCATCTATGGAAAGTTTTAACTTAGGTTATATCAATCATGGCATGCTTAGGAGATCCTTATGTTAATTTTAAGTTTTGAAATTTCACCTTGCAACCTTTGCATATTAAATTACTGTCTTGATTAACCAGCAGTGGAATCAGAGCCTGCCTTATGATATGCATGATTGATTATAATATGGTAAAATGTGATTTTCTCTGAACTGATTAAAGTATGCTATGCATGACTTAGGTTTCAATTCCTGTTATAGAAAATGATGTGATAACTAGATTAAGGTTTTGCTCAAACTTAGTCTAGGAGATTATCATATAAAATTAGCAATGTTTTACCACACGGGTAAATGCTTTAATTAAGGGTCATCCCATACTTCACTTGATTAAAGAAAGAAATCTTTAAATCATAATTATCCGTGGTATAACAAATCAAAATACCGTGGTAATTTTGACAAGGAATGAACAAGGATACTCATTCACTTTAAAGGGGCCTCTCCTACCTGAAAGTCACCGTCGGTATTAGATTCAAGTATACCCAAGGGATTTTTATGACTTAGTGAATTTCTAGTATGGGAATTTATTCTGCATTTGGTTTTACAAACGTGGTTTAAGTTGTTAAATTAGATTATGTAGACATAGGTGCAAGAACTTAAACCTGGACCTTGTTTGTTGTGCATGCTATGTGGAGTCTTGACATAATAGAATGATTATGATGTACTAGTCAGAGCATCTTCCCTTAGAGTTAATAATTCCTAATATCTCGGAGTTATTATTTAATAATCATATCTATCGTATAAGACCTAGACTAGGGTGAGACCAGTGGCACCAATGAAATCCCTAAAACAATATTAAAGCTGTAAAATGTCTTCCCATCATAAGTTGTGATACGAACTTATTAACGGACGTAAGCACATGTACAACATGCTTTCCTTTAACATGTGTTTGGTCATGAGACTAGATGGGGTCAATGCCTTAACCAAAAAGGGCTAGTTGTCCATATTATTGGAGCTAATACCAAATTGGAGATACATTTGAGGAGTCGTACAATTGGGTACGCACGTCTCAAGAAAGAGAACTCGAATGGATTAGCAATTGCAAGAGATGCAAATGGATGGGTTCCAATGATGGTTATATTGTTATGACTTGACCTGCGATAGTGGGGGTCATGATGAGTGGCTATGAATGCTACCTACTAAGGAAATTTGATTCAACCAAATTTCTAGAATTTGAATAGAATGGGCTATTTAAATTTTGAGAAAATAATAGGAATCATGTGTTTAATTAAAGACCTTATGTTAAATGCATGTACATATGCTAATGTCTAAACAAATTCTATCTTATATCTAGGTTGAACAATGAATCCAAACATAAACTTTCGCTCAATTCTTGACAACAAATTAGATGGTCTGAACTTTACTGATTGGTTCAGGGAGGTTGATAAGTGTATAATTACACTTATTATCACATTAATTTTATACATTAAACACTATAGGTTTAGTCATTTTTACACTTCATATAAAAGATTTCACGTGGTATGTAGTTATTTTTTATGCAAATGCAGATACTAGGTAAATCTTGGGAGTAAAATGATCTAAAGTGGAATTCTATGAAAAAAGAGTGAAAAAGGTGCAAAAAGATGCATGTAACTTAAAGATTTGGCTTATGATCGAAGCTGTCAAAGATCGGTGAAGTTACAAGGAGAATTCTGAAGAAAAATGCAATTCACGGTCGTGACAATCATTAGCTGTCATGACTTGTTCTTCTTTAAAATAGAAATCTGCCAATCAAAGATTCATGGTCACGAATTGTATATCACGGTCATGACTTGGATAGTTTTCTAGTTTAATCTTCTTAACTACCAAGCACTAGATAAGGATGATCAACCGCCATCAGCTACCAACGAATAGACACCTATAAGAAATCAACCAATCATGAAAAGGTGTCTATCCATTGTGGATTAGATTGAAGCTTCTCAACCAATCACAATGAAGTGATGCAATAATTCACCAATGGACACAACTCTTTGTATGGATAGATGCAACCCTTTGAACTCTATAAATAGGGCTCCAAACCTTACAATTTTGTGTAATCAAGTAGAGGGAAAACATTAGAGTGCATGAGAGAGATATAGTGTGTGTATAGATAAAGAATTCGCTACGTTCATAAGTGTTAGTGAGAAAATGTTTAAGTGATTCGAATCCTTGTTTCGATCACTAGATTTCTCTAGATTCTTGAGCGATTGTTATATAAATGTACTTGCAAATCACTTATCAATAAAAGTTTATATTCTTCAATATTCGTTTGTTCGATATTCACAAAGAATGGCATCCTAGCGGAGGTTCTGTACGGGCCGAGACCGAATTCAAAGTAGACGCAAGAATTACGAGAATTGACGACTCCCATTAAAGAGTGGATACGGTTTGATCAACTTTTCACTTGCATACCTTACAACTTTGCTTTGCTTTCTACTTGTACTTTCTATTTCAAAGTTTATAATATGTCTATGTGTCATAATGCGTATTTCGTATTAAGTCTTTTATATTAATCAAGTTATATGCGTTGGAGTTAATTTTAAGAGTAGTTTTGGGGTTAACAATATCATGTATAATCACTAGATCTATGATATAACGCTTGTGAGTGGGCGACACGGAGCGGTGGGCCGAGAGCGCGCGGAATGAGAGGCGCGGTCCACCGAGGTGTTTGAAAAAGGTGCACTAGGTCGGGGACCCAGTTAAAAAAGGTTAAAAGAGAGCGAAAAATGTTTTAGATCGGTTTGAACCCGAATCTACAGTCTCTTAGTGTGGAGTCGCCTCCTGGATTAGCTCTTTCCAAGAATTAGAGTCCTGTGAGGCTTAACATCCGGGGGACAGCCCACTAAGACACAGAGATTCAGGTTCAAGATAAGTTACTTATTTCTCATTGGATCACATAAAATTACAGCTACAGAAAGTCGTGTTCTTTTATTTGTGTATATTCGCACTTAGGTCATTTTTAGTTTTATATGCATGATTCACGTATGGCAAAAATAATAAACCATCCATGATACGAAATAATATACCATCCACAAAATAGTAAGTAAATGTGGAAAATAAAAGTGAAAAATGAAAATTACAAGGCTTTAAAAATCGGGGGATGCAACCGCCCGCTAACCTATTAATTACATTTCCCAAAAAAAATGAAATTGCGATACCCGAAGGAAAATAAAAATCCTAAATATACATCTAATCCTAATCTACCTACATCCACAAAGGTTAGCACAGGGGATAGCACGTATGTTCGATTTTGAATTTAGCGAGGCCCGTTTGGTCTAAAAAAATCAATCGCGATATTGTGTTTGTTGTTTAAATAAAACCGTCCATTTTATTAGCACATTAGTTGCTCATTTTAATTAATGAAAATGCTTGCATGGCAAAAGGTAAGGTCTGTTATCCAGGAATATGTTTTATTCCCTTCGAGGGGGTGTTCTAATATACATCTCCTTTTAATAAAGAAAAAGATGAAGAAGAATTACAACAGTTGAAATAAAATAAAAGTAATTAAAATCCTAGGTTCACAGATGAAATCACAAGAAGAAATTAAACACTGAAAGCACAGGAATTGCAGTTTTAGGAACTCAGAGGCTTACCCTTACGAAATGAATCAACTTCGAAGATATCCTATTGGCCATTGAAAATCCTCCTCGTCCTTTAAGTTTCGGTAAAGAAATTTTGTTGGAAGTCCAAAAAAAGTTCATCCTGTTCTTGGAAATTAAAGTCGTTCTAAAGCTATATTTTATCTGATAATTTTCGGGATCTAGATTATCGAAAAAGACCCAAGTATTTATAGGAAAATCTTGAAAAATCCAAATAAGGTATGTTTTTATGGGGAGGGGCCTCGCCGGAGAAAATCTTGGTGAGGCTCCTTGCCGTGTCCTTGGCGAGGCATCCCCAAGGACATTGGCGAGGCTTGCCTTGCCAAACTCCTGGCGAGGGCTCGCCAAGAGTGTTGGCGAGGTCAACCTCGCCAACATTCTTGGCGAGCCTTGCCTCCCCAAGTTTGGCGAGGCTCTCGCCAACGATGCCGAACCGGGATTTAGTCCCCCCGGGTTTTCATTTTCGAATTTTTTTATATATTTTCGTATTTTTATTTAATTAATTAATTTCTGAATAAAATTAAATAATTTTATTGAAAACGTCTTTCTGAATTAGAGATGAGGAGGATTCCCATTCGGATACATCAGGATACTCGAAAGTTGTGTGATTCAAGGATAAAATCCCAAAAAAGTTGTCATCATCGAACGCCCGAGCTGGTATATAATCCCGTGCTCACAGTTGCCCCTCGTGTGATAATTGCTGGTTGTATAACCAGTGTTATCACATAAAAAGAGCAGAGGGATAGAGAGAATACCTGACCGGTGTGGTTGGTGATTTCATATTCTCAATTGATGATAAAATAGGCTTTCCTTTCTGGCGTCGTGTCTTCGTATGGTTGTCCGTTTCTTTCTTCGGAATCCTTTAGGTACTTGGTGCCCCTTGTGGGGGGGATACCCTTTTTTTTTGCGATGTCCCCATTGTAGTCAGCAACCATTTCATTCTTCGGTTGATAAATGAGGTTGTTTATTTCTTCAGCTGTCGAGATAACCGTTTCCTTCTTCGGTTATGTTTTGAATTTTCTTAATAGTATGTTGGCTTGGTTCCTGTAATAAATCAGAAAAACAAGGAAAATAATGTTATAACATTTTATGATGAATGTTTTAATTATTTGATTGAGTTTATGCGGAGTAAAAATTTTTTCCCCTTCAATCAAAAAATTAAAACATTGATAAATAAGTTAAATGAGTTTGAGGAATATTGGGGGTATCCAGTGTATCGTTCCGTAGTGTTAGGAGGCTACCATTGGAAAATAATAAATAAATAGGTGGGGCCCATTTATTTTCTTTATAAATAGGGCTCCCCTTCCTTTATTTTTTCACTTTTCATATTCTTCCTCTTTCTTTAAAACACTCTCGGTCTCCCCTCTCTCTAGAAATCATGCTGTCGAAGGTTGCTAGCAGGGCACTCTGTCTTACCTCTAACCTCATTCCTAAACCTACAGATGATCCCGGCGTATTTTCCATCGAAATTGACTCCGCATATGGTTTGGCACCAAGCAACACTATGATGGGGTTTACAATTACTTCCCCTATAGAGACGTTAGATTCTGATTTTCCAGCTCAGCCTCACCTTTCCTGGACCGAGGTATTTGCAAATAACATTCTTATTTATCGTTTTTAGTGCAATTTATCCTGTTTAGGAACTAGATTGGAACCGATCCTTAAATCATATCATCGAATTTTATCCTAGAAAAATTAATAAATATAAAAAAAACAAATCAGATCCTTCGAAAATTTTTCCGGCGGAAACAAAGAAATTCGGCGAGGGTCTAACCCTCGCCAAACATTTCGGAGAGGGTCTTAGGACCCTCGCCAAACAATTTGGCGAGGGTCCAAAGGGACCCTCGCCAGGCCTTCTGGCGGGGGTCCTTCGGGTCCCTCGCTAAAGATGCCTGGCATGGCACCAGGGGCTCGTCGGATTTTTTTTATGGAAAAGAGATTGGAAAATAATTAAAGCTCGGAGTCCAAACGTCTTTTGGATCCGAAAAAAAACTTTGAATAAAATATTTATCCAAAAGATAATAGAACTCGAGTTCTAAATTTGTTTTAGACCCGAGAATATTCGAGGATCTTTTTGAGAAACGTGAGAAGTAGGACGATTAAAGAAGAAAAAAAAAGTTCGGGATCCAAATGTATTTTGTATTTAAATTATTTAAAGAAAATATTTTGGTTATTTTTCTCGCCGTTTTTGCATTTAATTACAAAAATGCGTATTATTTTATTTCGTTTGGAGTCCCCCACGCTTCGTCCCATGGGTGGATATATCACTATCTGGGCATGGTATCGTCACGCCTCTTCTCACCCCAAGCTTGTTCAGTCCATCAAGGCCACCGATTTTGGTCCTCTAGCGAGATCTTTACGGCCTACATTATTGACGTATGCGACATTGGTTGCACTTACTCAGAGGTGGTGCGACATTTCGCACACCTTCCATTTTCCGATCGGGGAGGTTACCATCACTCCTTCTAATATCGTGGCGATCACTGGTCTACCATGGGCTGGTACTGTGATCCGGTTTGATGCCTTTTTGGAGCGGTTTTTCAAGGCTACCACTACTTGTAATCATGTCAGAGACGTGCTTGGTGTTAACCCTAGAGGCCGACCGTTGAGTTATAGCGTGTTGTTTGATTACTGGATGAGTCGACAGTTTATTTTCGAGGCCGAGGTTCCTCTGTACGTCCGATCATTTTTTGCCACCCTATTGAGTGTTACATTTTTCCCAGTCTCGAACAACGAGATCAACTATGGGTTGATTGAGCCGCTAGCAGACTTGGATGGTGTTATTGGTCTTAACTGGCCACGGGCGATCCTGGCGCATACTTATTTTACCCTTGACTTGGTTGTTCAGGGCCGCTTACTGGCGCTGCGTTACTGCCCCATGGTTCTTTATGTATATTTTGTTTATTTTGTGAATTGTGTATGTCTTTTTGATTGATTAATCTTAATTGACCCCTTTAGTTTTGTAAGCGTGGGCTTTCTTTTATCAGTTCCTTCCCGCCCCACAGTTTGCTGATGCTCCTGAGGATGCCCCGTATATGGCCTGGATCTGTTCATCTTTCGATGGGGATGTTTTGGATTCTTCTAGCTACTATCAGCATCTTTACGAGTTGACTCTTGAGCAGGTGATGGACCTTGTTTCTATGGATATGATCGCCTTTTCATCTTTAGATTTATTCTGACTTTAACGTTCTTTCTTTTCAGGTGGAGCGCAACCCATGGAGGGGTCTTCTAAGCTATCATATGGCGAAGGAAATCTGGCGAGACGTGGATCGCAACTACTTCATCCTTGAGGGGCCCAGGACCCGTGAGTGGTACCTGGGTGAGCGTATTCAGTTCTGGCAGACTAAGCTAGTATCCGAGAGGCGCATTTCACCTACGCCTCCCACCGGACTATTCTGGGCGCACTTGGTAGTCACTAATCCTGATGAGCGGGAGGTGCTCTTTGAGGATCATGGTGTGAGGCTTTCCGGGCTGCGTGGTGACTACGAGGCCTTTATTCAGGAGAGGCTGCTCCCGCTTCACCTGCCGACTCAGGTCGAGGCGAAGTGTCCTCCTGCTCGTGTTAGGGGTCCGAGAGTTGATGGTGGTTCTAGTGCAGGTGCTAGCGGCACTGGTGTGGGATGCCGGGTATGAAATGTGTTAATTGTTTTACCCATGTTGATCCCATTTCTGACTGTTTGTCTGTCTTTGTAAGAATTTACCCAGAAGAGGGTTCGCGTGCTTGATTTGAATGCTGCGGCTAGGGACGCGAGTACATCTGCAGGTGTTATTGAGGGGAGGTTTGCAGTTCCCCTTGACTCTACATTCTACTTGATGGGTTCCATGGGGACCTCATGGCAGGTGCCTCTTCCCCCGAGCTTCCATATGTTGGCTTACGACCCTTTCGCCACTACTCATGTCAGTTTTAGATCACGAACAATCTTTGGGGGCGTTTTAATGTTCGTTTACTCACTCCTTTCCTTTTATAGGTCGTACGTGAGGAGATGGATCGGGTGGCCTAACATTCTTTTGCATTGAGGGACCTGATGCTTTCACAGGATGGTATTACACAGGTATGTCATTTTCCTCGACCTATCATATGCGATGCATGAAATGTCATGTTTTTATGTACATGGATGTGATTTTCGTGACATGTTTTATGGCTATAGGATTTGGCAGTGAGGAGCGAGGAGTTCAAGCGACGCTATCGAGAGCTCGACGGTCACTTTCAGTCACTGGATATTAGTCATCAAGGTCTAGATTCTCATTATCATGGCCTTGAGGTTAGTCACCAGGAGTTGGGAGTCCGTTATTAGGGTTTGGAGGCTCAGTACCAGAGTTTGGAGGTTAGTCACCAGAGTTTGCAGGCTAGTCACTAGAGTTTGCAGGCTAGTCACCAAAGTTTGCAGGCTTAGTATCAGGAGTTGCTGCAGCAGAGCAGGCTCGAGTAGAAGCGCGAGCATCCATCTCGGGCTTTCACCAGCCTGTTACATTTGACTTTATTCCCTGCTTGATAGCTCAGATGTTGGACTGATCCTCTCTCTAGAATGGGACATCGGTTTTCTTAACGCTCCCCAATCTCCTCCTGTGTTCGGTTCAGCGGATGGTGCTCTCGGGAAACCAGGTGCTGAGGGTTTTGAGATATCCACCATGTTACCCCGAGATCCGATGTGTGGAGATAACACGTAGGCGATGCATGCTTAGGAGTTCCCTTTTAGCTTTAGTTTTAGATTCCTCCTTTTTTTTCGAATTGGACTTTTTAGATAACTCCTCTTTGTAGAATCTTAAAAAAAACTTCTGATTCATGAAAGAAAAGGGGATTTTAGCCGTTTGCAGTGCCGGGTCCCCACATGTGGTGTTTCATTTTATGAATATGTTTCCTTGTTTGTGAATGTTTTTCGTATATGTATGAATGAATGTTGATGCTAATGTATGCGGTTAATATGTGTAGGCAACACCGGTCTTGAGGGATTTTCTTTAGCTCTCTTCCTTTCTGATGTCGACCTATAACGAGCGCCTTAGGGTCTTTCTCCGCATAGTTCGGGGACCCGATTGGTGAAGGATTGAGCACTTTGATCTGCGGGGTCTTCACTACCTTGCTTCTAGGCCTGTGAATACGGCTTTCATTCGTGCTTCTTTGAAGTTTTGGGATCCCGCCACTCATTTTTTTATTTCACTAACTTCGAGCTTTGCCCCTTAGTTGAGGAGTTTCATGCTATCCTGGGGTCCCTTTCCGAAGGAGTCAACACCAATATCCCCTACGAGACTATCCTTCGCCTTTCTTTCTTTCTAATTTGGAGGTGAAGATAAGCTGGAGGGTTTATGGAACCTGGAGTCTAGCGAGCACTTTTTGTCAGCTCCCCCTGATGTTGGTGGTGTCCGGGTTGAAGCTATCCTTAGCTGGTGTGAGAATACACCCAGCAGTCATCTAGGTTGGCCTTCGATGGTGACTCTACTTCTACTAGCATAGTTTGTTTGTGGGGTTGGAGTGATTGCGCCTTTCCGCTTGCTATCGGTCATTGACCCACTCTCAATAGGCCTTTCTCCTGCAGCTTTAGCCTTGGCTGAGAGTCTGGTCCACTTAGACGCCGCTTCGGTGAATCTGGATTTAGTAGGAGACCATTTTGCTTTACTAGAGGTAATTCTCTTTCCTTATCTCTTTTTTTTCATGATTTTCATTATTTGTTTAAACAAATGGATAAACGTAGGTATGGCTGTTGGAGAAGCTTCGCTTGACTACTGATCCACGCTTAGGGAAGGCTCGATACCTCCCTTCGCATTATGGTCCTAGAGGCTTCACTAGAAAGGACCGTCATTCGCTGAGCGAATGCACTTGGGTCGAGATTCTAGGCTTCTACCGAGCTTCTGAGATTTGTTGACTCAGCCCTTGGTTGGAGATTCCGTTCATGGTTATTGACGTCTATGATTCTGGTGTTTTACTGATGGGGTTGTTTGGCGTTACGTCCTATTCCCCTTCTCATCTGTGCAAGCAGTATGGGCTTCAGCAATGGGTTCCTCGATCTCTATGCTCGACCCATTTCCACAATTTTGGTTCTAACACTCCTGATGCGACACGGAGGCTTTGGGCACGCGCTCGAGTTGTTATACTAGATTACACTACCCCAGAGACCACAGATACTGACGAATTCCACCATTGATGGCTTGGTGAGATCAAGGTTCTCTCCGATGCTGATCAGCACTTTATGGTGTCTCGTGAGTGGGAGAGGGATGAAGATGGTTTGGACCCCCTTCCTCGTACTTCGAGGAAGCATGCACGGTGGAATGATTAGCACCCTTAGATCTTTGTTTTCGCCATTTATTTTTTGACTTGTGTTTTTGGCTTATTCTTAGATTATGAAATTTTGTCGAATTTTATTTACTTGCGTTATTCTGTATGCACACTATTCAAATAAAACATAAACATAAATCTTTGCAAACATAATACATTTCATTGAACAACTTTAAAAAGGGTACAAGTTTTCCAATGATTTGAGTTCTGCCGCCAGTTAGCCTAGAGCAGGTTTTCTAACTCGCGGTCCCTCTATTCCTCACCTTGTCCTAATTTTTGCCTGAGCCGCCCTTCACGGGCTTGCAACTTAGCAGAAATTTCCGGCTTTTATACAAGAATGGTACTAATTGTTGCCCAAATAGCCAAGTGCCATCTGGCGGACTGGTTTCTCTCTCTTTTTTGGTGTACCGCTTTTGTAAATTTATTTCTTTTATTTTTACACGTGGTAGCGCTTGAGCTTATCTTGATTGATTGGATTGACGAACTCGTTTCCATCCATGTCCATGATCTTGGCAACTCCTTTGCTTAAGATTCTCTTAATGACATAAGGACCTTCCCAGTTTGGGTGAAACTTTCCCCGTTGGTCCACATTTGAGGGTCTAGTTTGTTTCAGAACTAAGTCTCCTACCTTTAACGGTTGGCTTCTAGCTCTAACTCGACTATTGTATGCCCTAGCAATGCGTTGTTGATACATCTGCAAATGATCCAATGCCTTTAGCCGCTGTTCGTCAATCATGTTCAACTATTCAAACTTGGCCTTTACCCATTCTGACTCCTCTAACCTCGCCTCTAGTGCTACTCGAAGAGATTTTACTTCCATTTCCATTGGTAAAACTGCTTCCATCCCATACACTAATGAGAAAGAGGTTTGATTGGTGGGAGTTTTGACGCTCATCCTGTATCCCCATACTGCAAATGGCAACTTATCAGCCTAGTCCTTGTAGGTAACGACCATCTTGCTCAGGATTTTCTTAATCGCCTTGTTAGCTACCTCTACTGCCCCATTAGCCTATGGCCTGTATGGTGATGACCGATGGTGCTCAATCCCATATTTCCTCATTAGGTCTGATGTGGCTCCTTGAAATTGAACCCCATTATCCGATACAATGTGATGTGGAATGCCATATTAGGCGAATATATGCTTTTCTATGAACTTGGTCATTTTCTTAGCGGTGATGTTGGTATAAGATTTGGCTTCCACCCATTTTGAAAAGTAGTCGACTGCTACTATAATGAATCGATGTCCATTAGTGGTGTTTGGCTGAAACTCGCCAATAATGTCGATGCCCCACGCTGAGAATGGTTAATGAGTAGATAAGCTATGGAGTTCGGATGGGGGTAGATGATTGATGTCACCGTAAATCTAGCACTCGTGGCACTTTCGTACTTCCAATACGCAGTCTGTGACCATTGTTGTCCAATAATATCCCTAGCATTGTATTTTCTTAGCCAGTGCTATCCCATTCATGTGTGGACCGCAATCTCCCGCGTGCATTTGTCTCATTACTTATAGTGCCTCTTGTTCTGTGAGACATCTCAACAACATTCCATCTGATGTTCGTTTGAACAGGTCCCCTTCTACTAGTGGAACTGAGTCGCTAACCGGTGTAATAATGTTCTTTCAGAGTCTGTTGCGCCTTTTGGGAACTCTCTGGTCTGTAAAAATTTGACGATGTCGAAGGACCAATTCCAGATAGCTTGTTGATCCTCTGCTTCCACTAGGCGATAGTAGAAGGGTTCTTTGGCTATTTGCAGTACAACAAGCTTGATTGACTGAGTTCTTGGGCCTTCCCACATTGATGCTAGTGTAGCGAGTGCATCTGCTATTTGGTTTTCATCCCTGGGCACGTGTTTGAAGATGCATTTGGAAAATTTTTATGAGATTTTCCATACTGCTTCCATGTAAGGACAGAGTAATTCTTCTCTTATTTCCCAATCGCCAGTGACTTGTTTAATAACCAAAGCTGAGTCTCTAACCATCGATACTTCTCTTGCCCGTGCCTTTCGAAGTGCCTCTAACCCAAATAGGCAAGCCTCATATTCTGCCCCGTTGTTTGTTACTGGGAATTCTAATCGTTTGGAAAGGGGTATAACTTCGTTTTGTGGTGTTATTAATACAACACCTAGTCCGGCTCTGTTCCTTTTTATTACACTATCGAAGAACATTTTCCACTCTGCACTGGCATCCTCTATCAATGCTAGTTGGTCATCTAGAAATTCTAGATTTTCAACGTAATTAGAGTCCAAGGGTTGATTTGCCAAATATTCAGGGACTGCTCATCCCTTAATGACTTTTTTAGTCACATATTCAATGTCGAATTCAGATAGTAGCAATAACCAGCATGAGAGTTTCCCAGCTAGTGTTGGTGACTGGCATAAGTACTTCATCGGGTCTATCTTTGTCAACCAAACCATCGTTGTGCATATTTTCTCCACCAAGGTGTAGCGTGACTCATACTCGAGTAATTTCTTGCTCAAGTATTACACTGCATGTTCACTTTTGTCTTTGTGTTCTTGCACCAGCATGGCTCCAACCGATGACTCCTGTGAGCACGGGATTTTGTACCAGCTCGTGCGTTCAATGATGACAGCTTTTCGGGAAATTTATTCTCGAATCACATGATTTTTCAACCATCCGGCGATCTCCAAATGGGAATCCTCCTCGGACGTTTTAAATTATTTAACTAAAAAAAATACAAAAAAGAAATATATATATATATATATATATATATATATATATACACACACACACACATATATATATATATACATACATACATACATATATGTATACATACATACATATATGTAT
>CATIWQ010746293.1:0-13159 GCA_949673415.1 Euphorbia schlechtendalii | reverse complement strand
TTTTAAAACTACATCGCAACTGTATACTTGCAGTTATCATCATTTTTCTATGTGATAAGAGGTATTGACAACACCTACATTTATTTATGAACAAGTTTTTGGCGCAGTTATTAGCCAATAGTTCACGAGATTTTGGAACCATTATTGATTAAACTTATCGGTAGAAAAGTGGCAAACAGAGCCACAAACCACTGATTGAACTAACATGATATGACCAGCCATAGATAAACTACTCCCCGCCCAGCCAACAAATTTTCCTGAGATTTGTGCATAATTGGCCGCAAAAAAGAAACTCTTGGTACCCCTCTGAAAAGCGAAAGCCCTAGATACAAGAAGGGAAATTCTCCATGCTTGATGCCCGTGATTGCTACCAGATGTTCAGCACGTAAACCCGTCACATTATTGCCAAAATAAACATTCGATTTCAACCAGTTTACCCACTGTTCGGAGATTTTTCCATAGAGATCAAAATCATCCCTAATAACCTTCATGTTGTTCAAACTAGCTATACCAAACAAAAACTCGCTAGTTGTGTAATGAATCGGATTCAAATTCCCGAAGCTAACAAAAAAGGAAATCATTCTACTAAAAAATTCTTTAGCAATGCAAAAAAGAAGAGGGGAAAGGGGGTCACCTTGCCAAAACCCTCTAACACAACCAAAATAATCTCGTGAGCTAACCGGAGTGAGAATAGAGATTCTCGCAGAATGAAGAATACTACTAATCAACGCCATGAAAGTTTCAGAGAACCCAAAACATTTTAGCACCTCAAGAAGAAATTTCAAATTTAATGTGTCGAATGCCTTCCTAATGTCAATTTTCATAACTAGATTTCTGCCCCGGCATGTGCAATCAAGAATGTTAATCCCTTTGGAAGCCGGTGCAATGGCTTCATGGATGTTACGGCCTTTAACAAAACCGAATTGGTTCGGTGAAATAATATGTAAAGCAATCGATCCCAAATGGAAAGCTAGGATTTTAGTTACAATTTTGAAGTCAAAATTTGTCATCGCAATAGGTCGAAATTCCTCAACTTTCAATGCCCCCTCCACTTTTGGAATCAAGACCATTACACTCGAGTTGATGCCATGACACATGTAACCGGTTTCAAAAAATTGAAGAACAACTCTACAGACATCCAGACCCACAATGTCCCAAAATTCTTGGAAGAAAATGCCGGTAAAACCATCCGGCCCCGGAGCACTGTCCATAGAAAAAATTGTGTCCCTAATTTCGGTTATAGTGGGCTGCCGAGTCAATGAATCATTATCCCCCTCAATTACAAAGCTTGGAATAATCGAAGAAACAACACCGGTATCAAAATGGACATCATCATCACTGCCAAATAACTAAGAATAGAAAGAGACCATGTGGGAAGAAATAGCCTCAACATCACTACAAAGCTGCCCATCAATTTCTAGCGAATGGACGCCACCTCTTGACTTTCGCATACATGAGACAAGGTGAAAAAAATTAGTGTTTCTTTCCCCATCACGAAGCCACGGAATAGCGCTCCTTTCCTTCATGTAAATCTCTTTTTGGCGCAAGTGTAAATCAAGCCATGCCGAAGCCTCAAATTCATCTTGCTTCAGATTATCTGTAATCCTAAGAGTAGAAATCAGCTCTTGAACCCGAGCTAAATCCTCTTGACTCTGCCGAATGTTTACATTAAAGTGGCCCAAAACATCTCTATTCCATGAATGTAATATTTGGCGTAAAGATTTCAGCTTCAATAGAAGAAGTTGCAGCCGGGGGAGTGAAGGGAACGTAGAGCTCCAATGATCGGCCACAACCTTACGAAAGCCCAGATGCGTTAACTACATACTTTGGAATCTGAATCTCAAAATATTACGACTTGCTAATTGACTAACAAGTAGAATGGGATGATGGTCCGAAAAATTCCAAGCCAAGACATTGCAATTATAAGAATTAAAAAATTCCGTAAATCCAACACTGATAAGAGTTCGATCTAAACGAGAATCTACTCTGTCATCCCTCGATCTGCCATTAAACCATGTATAAAATGGACCCGTGGCAGCCACATCCATAAGACTAACATCATTAATACACTCTCTAAAATCCTAGAAAGCTAGATTATTCGGTGGATTACCTGTTTTTTCATGCGGTTCTAAAACTACATTAAATTCCCCCAACCAGATCCACTTATCGTTAACATCCAAAGTGGCCTCTCTAATTAGGTTAAATAGCTCAACTCGATTAGCCAAAACTACACTACCATAAAAAAAACCACAATTAATCTCACTTCCATTGATAACAACTTTAATACAAACAGCTTGGTCAGAGGATAAAGTCACCGTAACTGGATAAATCAAGTGCGTTGGCTTTAAAATCCATAAAGTTGGCAATAATCTTTGATTAACTGTAACAAGTTCATAACCAATTATTCTCAAGTATAAAGAGTTAACCCTCAAGAATTCAACCATCGATTCCTCCAAACAAAGAAAATTTGGTTTATGCAACGAAATCAAACTCCTAACGTATTGCTGGGTTTCCATGTTTTTGAAACCCCTACAGTTCCAGTAAAGAACATTCATAAAAAATACCTGACGAGGGACCATCGTGTCTCTCATGAATGATTTCTCTTATCCTTAGCTAGACTAGTAGATCTAACCAAGCCACCTCCTCTTCGCTTTCATCGATCAACTATTTCCCACTGATTTTCCTCTTGTTTCGCCATATCTGCCCATCTGCTCCCCCCACTTTGCAAATTATTACGATTATTTCCTACCTTCGAAATGGAATAAAAAATAGGTGGAGTTAAATCAACAACCAAATTGATCCCTTTATGGCTTTTCGAGATAGTAGAATTATTTATGTCAGTTGGCTCCGATTGTTCAGACTCATCCCCGTTGATGTTTGATTCATTATCTTTAGTTAATAAATTAGCACCATCACCACCATCTACAGAACACATGAAACAATCATGATCCACATCAATCAACCTAGGTTTCACCCATTCATTTGAGACTCATCTGGATGCTACGGAAAATGCAAAGCCTAGGCTAATTCGATGGCTACTCCTTCTACAAGAGTTTGACCTTGAGATCAAAGATAAAAAGGGATGTGAAAAAGTTGCTGCTGACCATCTTTCTATAATTTTAGGAGAAGACCTTGACTCTCAGAAAACCATCATAGAGACCTTCCCTGATGAAAGGCTTTACTCAATAAATTCCGCTCCTTGGTATGCTAGCATTGCTAATTATCTTGCATGTGATATAACCCCAAAGTGTTTTATATATTCTCAAAAGAAGAAATTCTTTGCTAATGCCAAATACTATTTTTGGGAGGAACCCTTCTTGTACAAATTATGTGCAGATCAGATTATAAGAAGATGTGTCGTAGAAGAGGAAACCAATAAGATCTTGTAAATGTGCCACTCAACTGAGGTAGGAGGTTACTTTGGAACCACAAGGACTGCTGCCAAGGTCTTGGAGTGTGGTTTCTTACCATTTTCAAAGATGCCCACCAATTTGTATCACATTGCAATGAATGCCAAAGAGTAGGGAATATTTCTGCCAAGAACTCTATGCCTTTAAATAATATTGTTGTTTGTGAGATATTTGATGTGCGAGGCATAAACTTCATGGGACCTTTTCCTAGTTCTTATGGAAATAGGTACATTCTCTTAACCGTGGACTTTGTGAGTAAATGGGTTGAAGCAATTGCATGATCAACAAATGATGCTAAAGTGGTAGTCAAGAATCTGAAGAAGATCTTCACCAGGTTTGGTTGCCCTCGTGCCATAATAAGTGACCAAGCTACACATTTCTGTAATGCTCAATTTCAAAAGATAAAGACTAAATTTGCAGTCATACATAGAGTTGCATCCCCATACCACCCTCAAACTAGTGGACAGGCCTAGATTTCCAATTGAGAGATAAAGAGAATTTTGGAGAAGACTATGAACAAATCTAGGAAAGATTGGGATAATAAGTTAGATAATGCATTGTGGGCCTATAGAACTACATATAAAACACCTATAGGCATGTCACCTTTTAGGTTTTTATATGGAAAAGCATGTCACCTTCTTGTAGAACTAGAATTCAAGCCCTTGTGGGCATTAACTTTTCTGAACTTCGATAGGGAAAAGGTGGAGGAAGCAAGAAAGCTTTAATTGAATGAACTTGAGGGGTTTAGTTTGTTTAGCTTCGAAAATGCAATGAATTATAAAGAGAAAACCAAGGCTTGGCATGATAAAAGAATCTTGCCAAAAGAGTTTTTTTGTTGGATAGAAGGTCTTGCTATATAACTCTTGTTTGAAACTCTTTCAAGGAAAGTTGAAATCTAGATGGACAGGTCCATACATAGTGAACAAGGTCTTCTCCCATGGATCAGTGGAGGTCTCGAACTCTAAAGGGGAGGTCTTCAAGGTGGATGGACAAAGGCTGAAACCTTACTTATCTAAGGAGACCATAGTGGTCACTAAAGATGTCCTCCTCCTCAAGCCTCCTCAACAAGATCTTGGTTATTGGTGCCCGCTTCATGCACCAATTGAAGCAAAATAATTTTGAGGAAGCAGCAAGAAGCTCTTCATGGTTTAAGTTGAAGACCTTGTAAATATTCAAGTATGGGGAAGGGCTTGATAGTATCCTTTAGCTTGATAGTATCCTTTGATGCATATACACTTAAGAAATTTTGAGAAAATTACCTTGTTGTTTATTTTTTGTTCTCTCTCCTGGATGAGGGAGACCTCCTCCCAGCCACAGGAATGAACGAAGCCCTCCTACCTCCTCCGGTGAACGATATCAATGAGTTTTCTCTCTTTTCTCTTTCATTACAAGATCTCCCTTAAATTCTCATGCATGATTGTGAATTGTTTGCATTGTTTGAGGACAAAGCAAATTTTAAGTATGGGAATGGTAGGTTGAGAACTTGAACCTGATTGATTTTGTTGACCTTGGTAATCTTGTTGACCTTGTGAATCTATTGATTGTGAAAGAAATCTACCTATGTGAAGTTCTTGCTTTTAGTGGTCTACTGTTTTAATGATGATTCTGCTTGATAACAACCTAGTAAAATTTGAACTTGTTTTCCTTATTTTGTTCATAATAAAATGTAGTAGTTGCATTGTTATTAGTTCAATCTGAAAGTAAGTTAAAATTGGTAGATTTTGAGTTAACCTTTGGAAAATAGCATGTTAGAGAAAGAATTTGAGAACTTTGAATTGTACATTCTTTTTAACTTTTTTTAGCATGAAGAAAGGTCAAAATTTTTAATTTTTCTATCAAACATATAGCAAAGATCAGTAGCATACCTAAAAAGTGAGGATTTGAGCTAAAATGAAAACTTTATTGATGAGAGGACAAGTTCTTGTTATCTAAGCTAGAACTTGTTATGGTAAATATATAAAATGCTATTCGTATTCGTCTAGTTAAGACCACAGCTAAAATCTCATGCTAGATGATAGAGGCAATTAGGTTTCCCCCTTAGCTTAAATCAGCCTACCCTTTCATCACCCTTAGACTTCCCCCTTTGAGCCTGAAACCCTTCCTTGTTTTTACATAATCAATAACCGCTTTTCAATTCACGTTGATTCCCCAAATTCACCCTTTAACTTTAACAATTGAGAAGAAAAATGAATAAAAGCAGAAGAACTTTAAACTATATTGAAGTCCTTGTCTGAATCTATGCAAGAAAGTCTTCATCAAAACTAGGAACATCTCACAATAGAAGGATAAAGAGTCAATCAAATTCAACCTATTAAAGCTATTCATAATAGAAATACAAAGAAATCAAAAAACAAGGTTGTGTGCTTCAAATTTTCAAAAGTAAGAAGTTGAGATTTCCTTGAAGAGTTAAAAATTTCAGACATAAAGTCGTTTAATTGTAGCTGAAATCTGCAAAATCAAGAAATATTGTTAAGTTCAATTACCCAAAAATTTCCTTTTCGTACCCTACTCCAAACCCTAGCCTACCCTTTAATGACCTCATGATAACATGGGCCCTTTTCACCTATTTGTGTTGGAAAATTGACCGATTAACAAGCATGTGGCTTAGTGTAACTTGACCTTGTTGAATGAGTGAAATCCCCCTTGAATTGCACCCTTAAACATTGTTTTACAAGGACTTCTGGTCTAATACTATTTGAATGATTTAAGAATTTTAAGTTTTTACAAGTTGAATGCTTTTTCATAGTTATAAAAGAATCTTTGATTTGAAGGTCTCCTCTTCTTTTTCTTGACATTTGTTTCTTTTTGTTTACTCTTGATTTTCTAGTTTATACTTAGTTGTCTTGATTGAATGAATTAACTTTTGTGATTGCTTAGTCTTTGCATGAATTGCTTAAGGGCAAGCAATGTTTAAGTATAAGGACGTTTGATAGGTAGAAATTATTTCATTAAAATTTTGAATAATTGGGTTGAAATTAATAAAAGTTGAGCAGATTTTATGAAGGTCTTCTTGGTTTTTTAGATTTTCTATCTGCGGAAGGAGACCTTCTATGCTGAGCTGGAAAGTTGCCAAAAGAGCTGTGTTTGTTGATGATGGCAGCAACTAGAGTGAAGGGGAGCTGATTGATGACATCACCAAATTAAGTGGGAGGAATTAGTTGGGAAGAAATGAGACTTTTTCACTTTAGTTAACTTAGTTTCATTTTGTAATTAGCAAGTGGACTAGCGGGGATTATTTTAATATTTGTAAGGAATAATATCTAGATATTTTTGTGGTTTGTGTGGCTGAGATTAATTGGCCCTTAGAAATTGGTGAAGCCCTATCTCTTCCCAAAAGCCAAAGTGGAGGGAAAGAAAAGGGGATATCTCTAAAAGAACAATTATCATAATTTTTTATCATTATCAATCTAATATCAAACTTTACTTTTCTCTCTAGTTTTCTTCCATTTTATTCTTCTTTCAAGCTTTCTTCATTTATGGGTTCAGTTGAGCAATTAATGGAGATGGGTGAGTAGTCCACCATCAAGTGAAGTCTGCCCCTATAAAAGGCAGTTTATGGAGATCTTCCCCTTACTGTAAAGTATCTTTTCCTTTTCCTGGCTTGAATATTTATGTGAATGAATGCTCTATTGCTTAAATGAAACTTGACCACTTTCATGCTTCATATTGAGTAGTAACGACCAAAAGGTAATCTGCTCAATACAGAAGACCTTCACACACATTTTTAAAATGAGATTGAAAATGAATGTATGTATGCCTTGGGTTTCACTTTGATGAATGCTTAACTAAGCTTAATGCTACTTTGTTATTCATATGAATGACCGAAAGGTGAAGCGTGTTTAGCTTAGTAAGAAACTAAACTAGCTTAGTAGGCGGTTTAGGGATTTAAGGTTAAGAGACCTCGGAATAGGATTGTTGAGCAAGGTCTTGTACTGAAAGGTAGGGAAGATAGTCTTAGATTGTCATTTGGGTAGGCTAAACTTGAATCCTTTAATCATTAACTTAAACAACCTTTTTAGTTCTGTTTTTATCATTCTTGTAAGTATTTAGCATTTAACAAAACCTCCATATTCAAGAAATCACATTTACCCTTCCATTAGCCCATTTATCATGAAAAGAACAAACTGGCATAAAGACCTCCCTATGGGATACGATACTCTTGCTTGCCGCTTTACAATTTGACACTAGTATACTTGCTATGTGTGTTACTTTTTAGTGCAACACTCTCCTACCTAGAAATCGTCATCAACATTAGATTCACGAGTACCCGAGGGATTTTTATGACTTAGTCGATTTCTAGTATGGGAATTGGATTCAGCATATGTTTTTACAAACATGGTTTAATTTGTTAAATTAAAACATATAGACATAGGTGTAAGAACTTAAACATGAACCTTGTTTGTTTTGGATGCTATGTGGAGTCTTGGCATAATGGAATGATTATGATATACCAGCCTAGAGCATGTTCCCTTAGAGTTAATAATTCCTAATAGCTCAGAATTATTATTTCATAATCATATCCATCGTATAAGATCTAGACTAGGGCGAGACCAGTGGCACCAATAAAATCCCTACAAATAATATTAAGGTAGTAAAATGTCTTCTAGTCATAAGTCGTGGTACGAACCTTATTAACTGAAACACCCCTTACCTTACACTGTAAGAACTGAATACTAATCTTAGTAATAAGTTTTTTTAAAACTTATATTAACAAAAGTCATCATACATATATTTATATCATACTAATACTTATGATCGTTCATCTATATAACCACAAAATATATCATTATACAGTTTTATTACTACTTAATTTTAACGTAATCCAAAACATATATACTAAATCTCACATCCTGACATTTATCAATTCTATATGCTTATACTGGCGAGGAGAGAGAGTTTGAAATGGAACATAGCCTGCCAACCTTTCATCCATGATGTCTACAGGTAGTGAGCTTCTAGTACAAACTTTATCTACAACTTCAAAACACTAAAAAATATATAGCGATTTTAATGAGTCACAAGCTCAGTGAATATAAACACTCAATGAACTGACAATTACACAAATTCATATAGTTACATATTTACATTTTCATTGGATATTTAGACTTGTATGCTAATGCGTGAGTCATTTATTATTTGTTGTGACATTACCAGCCAAACTATTACCCCGGGATACATGTAACATATAACAGATAACAATTGATTTGCTATCCAACCTTATAAACAATTCAATGATCTTTCAGTCCATATAACAGAACATGACCTTTCGATTCATATAAAACCGAACATGACCTTTCGGTTCATGTAAAACAGAATATGACCTTTCGGTTCATGTAAAACAGAATATGTATTGCAATATTTTGGAAGGTATGTCACAAGTTTTCCTCTTTCAATTCATTCGATCATTATGCAAGTACATATTTCATATAGAATCATATTTGATTCACAAATTTCATAGATATATTTCATATATTAATTTCATCAAATATATAACTCAATCCATTTCATCAAAATAGTTCACCAATGCTTATACACATATACACAATTCACAATAACTCAATTATCATATTACACATATTCAAACACAAAATATCATGAATTCATACCAAGTATATTCAATTACCAAATATCATCAATTCATATCGCTTTCAAAATCACACATCAAAGCAATCAACACATAATTCACCAATACATATAAACACATACAAATTCACAATTCACAAAATCAATTATCATATCACATATCAGAAATTCATTTGAAAATGATTACTGCATATCACATATTATCAAGTCCTATAACCTTTGCAAATAATTTCCACATTCAAATATCGCATATTACCAAGTCATAGCAATTTTAAATTCACACATCAATACACAATGAACACATTTCACTTGCAAATTCAATATAAAGTTCATTTCATATTTATACTCACAAATAAACCAAGCTAATTCCCTCATAAGCGATTTGAACCTTCCTTCGGAGCACTTTCAATATTTTGAGATCTATAAACAAATACAAACTTATATCATATTCTTATAAAATGGATAGTTTCTCTTTTCTTAATAATTATCCTACAATAAGAATGTTATACTCTCATGACCTTACTAACTTCTAAAATCCATATATTTCGAAATACTGAACCAAATACTATAATTTAAGTTACATTCAACTCTTAACTCATAATTATATAACATATAAAAATTTCAGAATCTTTCAACATATGTACGATTTATAATGAATTTTTACTTTCATACACTAAATCAGTTTTTCCTGCAGAAATCAGAACTGGTCCTATCAAGACCTTGCCTTATTTAAAAACTCATAACTTTCAAAATACTAAACCAAATGACCTGAAATCAAAGCCATCCTCTTTATAAGACACATAGATATAATATACTAAAATCTCATAATTATCCAATCAATATACTAGTTTCGGTGAATCAATCTTTCACACCCTGCATCTGTGCTCTTTCACCTAAGCAACTCTTAGTAAAACAAACATAACTTTTTGTACAAAGCTTAGATTGAACTCATTATTTTTGTCAAATAAACTATACAAGTGAGGGTACAACATATCAAACTTTTAGAATTTTAGAATTAGTATAAAAACCGCACCATCTGTTTGAATCCCAATCTGCTTCTCTGACTATTCTGCTCTGGATAGTTTGAATTAAATCAACTATAAAACAAAATCCACTGATTGAAAAATCCCCAAATTTTACACCGAGAACTCTAACATACAGAGCTACAATCCATCTTTATAACTTAACTTGGAATTCTATCTCTAAAACTGTGAAAATCACCATACAAAATTGAAAACATACCTGATTCCTACTTCCTCTTCTTCCTCTTCTTCTTCTTCCTCTCTTCTCTATGCTCTTCAAAGGCTGCATTTTTCTCTTATTTTTTTATGAATTATCTCATCTTATCTTAATATTATTAGGTTATATAATATCTAAGTAGCCAAAAGACCATTTTACCCTCAATTATATTATTAAGAATAAATACTAATACTCATAATTATACTATACTCATACTCGTACTTATTCCATACTAATTCTAATAAATAACAATCCCAAATGATACTAAAATATTTTAACTAACTATAATTAATTTTCCTTAAATAACATCTCGAAACTATCTCTTTACAAATTCAATTTCGTATTTTATATAACTTAAACTAATGTCTAAAACAATATATGATATATAATTACACCATATAATAAATTTCAAGACATATAACATTGTATCTAAATGCAAACATGATGTTATGAAATGGGATGTTACATTAATGGATGTAAGCCCATGTACAACAGGCCTTCCCTTAACTTGTGTTTGGTCATGAGATTAGATGGGGTTAGTGCCTTAACCAAGGAGGGTTAGTTGTCCATATTATTGGAGCTAATGCCGAGTTGGAGACACATTTGAGGAGTCGTACAATTGGGTACACACATCTTGAGAAAGAGAACTCAAATAGATTAGCAATTGCAAGAGATGCAAATGGACGGGTTCCAACCGTGGTTATCTTGTTATGGCTTGACCTGCGATAGTGGAGGTCATGATGAGTGGCTATGGATGCTACCTACTAAGGAAAATTAGTTCAACCAAATTTCTCAAATTTGAATAGAAGGGGCTATTTAAATGTGAAGAAAATAGTAGGAATTATGTATTTAAATAAAGACCTTATAATTAAATGCATGTACATATACTAATGTCTAAACAAATTCTATCTTATATATAGGTTAAAAAATGAATCCAAATATAAACCTTCACCCGATACTTGACACCTAATTGACAGTGATAAATTTTGACTACTGGTTAAAAGTTCTTAGAGAGAAACTTGAGAAAGGCCACATGGATTATGTCCTAGATAATCCGGATCTAGTCAATCCTGATGCTCACGCTTCTATCCAAGAGAAAGAAGCATATCTTAGGCAAAAGAGAGATGCTTTCATTGTATCACTTGTGATGCTCAAAACCATGAGCTTGAAGCTTAAGAGATAGCATGAAGGTATGGATCTAAAATCCATGCTAATTCATCTCAGAGGACTTCATGCAGGAATGAGAGTTAAATGGAATGAAATTCTAAAGTTCCTTTATAACTCTGGAAGAGATGATGGGATCCTGGCCACTAAGCGATGCATAGAATACTTACAGTATTTGAGAAGATTGGCTCAAATAGGAATCAGGACAGATTTTAAGCATGACATACAACTTATTATAGAAACCCTATTTGATAAATATTCACCTTTTGTGAAAGATTATCTTATGTCAAAAAGGACCAACAAGACATCTGAGTTTATCAGGAAACTTAGAAGTTTTGAGGAAGGTCTAAAGGCTAAAGGAACAAGTACCTTGGCAAGTAAAGTTGCATTAAAGGTATAGGTATAAAACCCATCGATAGGAAGGTCAAAATGTGGTTATTGAAAAGGGGAAACCCAAAGGATTATGTTTCGTATAGGGAAGGCCCGGACACTGGAAACGTGATTGCAAAGCTCTATTTTCTTAACAAGTGAAGAAGAAGCCAAGTGAGGAGGCATCTACTTCAGGTATGTTCATCATAGAGAGTTTCTCTACAGTTCCCTATGAGTCTACTTGGGTATTAGATACTGGTTCTGGTACTCATATCTGTACTTTTATGCAGGGATTGTGGAATAGTAGGAGGCTAGCAAAGAGGGAAATGGACCTAAGAGTTAGAAATAGAGCACGGGTTGCTGCAACAGCTGTAGGGGCACATAGCCTTCCTTTGCCTAGTGGTCTTGTTTTAGTTTTGAAGAATTGCTATTATATTCCTGTTGTCACTAAGAATATTATTTCTATTGCGCATTTAGCAACAGAAGGATTTGAAATTTTATTTTCTAATAATAAATGTCAAATTCAATGTGATAATATTCTTTATGCTTATGGAATATCTATGGATGGCATATAAGTTCTAGATACTAAAACTGAAATTCTAAACATGAACATTGTTAAGAAATCGAGATTAGATAATGAGAAATCCTCATACTTATGGCATTATCGTCTAGGTCACATAAATGAGACTCGCTTAACTAATTTACAAAAATGTGGAGACTTAGGCCCAATGGAATGGGAATCCTATGGTGCGTGCCAACCTTGTTTAAAAGGGAAGATGACTAAGAAACCTTTCAAAAGAAAGGGACAGTGTGCCACTAGTACTTTGGAAATAATACATTCCGATGTATGTTGTTTAATGAATTCTAAGGCACATGAGGGTTTCGTCTACTTCATAACCTTTAACGACGATTACTTGTGATATGGTTATTTGTACCTTATGAGGCACAAGTCATAAAACTTGATAGATTTGAAGAATTCAAAACTGAAGTTGAGAAACAGCTTGGCAAAAGTATCAAGACCTTCAATCTGATCGAGGTGGTGAATACTTAAGCTAGGAGTTTCAGGATTATCTAAGGGATAATGGTGTTTTATCCTAGTGGACACCTCCTTATACACCCCAACACAATGCAGTGTTAGAAAGGAGGAATCGAACCCTACTCGATATGGTTGTTCACCACTTTTCTACTGATAAGTTTAATCAAATATGGTTCCAAAATCTCGTGAACTATTGGCTATCAACTGCGCCTAAAATTTGTTCACATATAAAATGTAGGTGTTGTCAATACCCCTTACCACATAGAAAAATGATGATAACTGCAAGTATACAGTTGCGATGTAGTTTTAAAAGATATCGAACCCACAGGAAAGGAACCTGGTCTAAAGATAACTAGGG
>CATIWQ010746237.1:0-31241 GCA_949673415.1 Euphorbia schlechtendalii | reverse complement strand
CCATATCACATTTTCTAATTAATTAATACTATGATTATAAATAAAAATATTATTATATTATAGTTACATTAATACTATTATTATATAAATAACACTAGTAATTATCACTGTTTAAAAATTATTTTTACTATATTTATAATTAATATTAACTACATTAAATAATAATTATTTTTCTATGTTAATATTTTTATCATTGTTCTTCTTTTTATTATTATTACTATTAATTTTTATTAAAGATTAATTAAAATAATCATTATTAAAATTAAAATTTATGGACCTGAACTGAACTTAATAGACCTTAACTTAACTGAACTTAATGGACCTGAACTGAACTTAACTTAACTGAACTGAACTTAACTGAACTTAACTTAACTTAACTTAACTTAACTGAACTTAACGGAATTTAACTGAACTAAACTGAACCAAATTAAAGGTTACGAGAACAGGGCCCAAGTCTGTTATTAAAACCCCTGAGTTGGAATTCAACTAAAATATCTAGCGAAATTTTCATTGTTTATAAAATCATTATTTTTATACCCATATTTACATGTTATAGAAAAATTTGTTATGATCTAAAATGCACGACCTACAAACTAGTAATAAACAACAAAATCCGGCTATAAAGAGCAACAAGAAAACATAAGACAAGCTTGCCAATTTGGCATTAAGGATCAATTAATCGAGCGTTACTTTAAAAGACATCTCATATACTAGATGAGAAGTACAAAACCTGCCACATGCTGCAAATAGTCCCCAATAATCCAGTGTTTACTGAGCTTAGCCACTGATGCAATTGAGATAATCTAGTTCAAAAGTTGCGCACCCAGATGGAGAACCAAAATAAGCAATGTCGTCATACAATGCACTTGTGTGATCGACCTTTAAGCAACCTTATGTCATACCTTCATTAACTTACACTCATCAACAAAATGATCTACAATGTTGAACATATTACATTCGAAACATTTCAAGTCATAAAAATTCAATTAAACAACTTTCGGATTTTGAAAAACAATGTCAAACTTGTCAGATTGACTTGCGCTCATCAACAAAATGATCCAACATGTTGAACAAATTACATTTGAAGCATTCTCAAGTCATATAAATATTCAATTAAAAAACTTTTGAGTTTGGAAAAACAATGTCAAACTTGTCAAGATCTAAGCATTGTTAATATGGTTATGTTTCTTAGGTATAATTGTAAGGGCTGGTCCTGACATCTCCAGATTCTTGGACGAAATAATAAATAAGGGCCTCTTCAATTAAGCTTTTTTTACGTGAAATAAGGTCCAATAAATTTTATTTTAAATTATAAGTTTACTCTATTATATTACAAAAATTTAGAAAGTTATTAAAAGTTTATATACACGTATAAACATAAAAAATTTGAACCCGTTTCAATCATGGATTCTAAATCGTCACATTTTTAATCATTACCCTGAACCATCCTTAATAAATGCTAATTCGATTGTTAATATTTACAAGTACGCTATGCACAATAAAGAATGATATAATGATATGATAAATTTTTTAATTGGCGGTTTAACAACTAACATAAAATCAAATAAGCAATTTACAAAATCATATAGGAAATTACTGACTCGTTAAACAGAGTTTAAACTCTTTTTATCTTTACACAGACTTATATCATACAATAAATTAATGACATGTTAAAAAGGTTACGAGATTTATCGATCACCATTGACATGAGATAATTTTAAAACCTAGAATCAACTATGGCCTTCGGAGTTGCATACAAATCAACGAGCTGATTACCAAATTAGTTAATTCTAACAAGGGAAAAAAAGGAGAAAAATGTTATAAAAAAAGAAAATCAAAGCAGTTACCTGCTAAGCCCTAATTATGGCGCACGCTGTCCAATGCCCAAATACTTTCCCGCCATCTTATCTATATCAGTAAATACTTCAACGAAACCGTCTCGAAATTAAAAATCTGGGGTTTTCAATCTCGCTAAAATGGCGGTGCTCAACTGGAAACACCATACTCTCATTCAGTCGCTGATGATGCGCGGTCCTCTCAAGGAGGCCGATTTCCACAAGGTCTTTTCCGGCGTCACTGGCAAGAATCCACGTAATGTTCATTCTTCTCCTTACTCCAATGACATTTTGTTTTTAATTCGTTTTCTAACTATTTAGGTCAGCGTTGATCTATCTGCCGCAGGAATTTAGGGCAAATTTTCTATCTACTTATGCGCACATTTTAATTAGGATTTGATTCACTGTATCCGTGAAATAGCTTCTTTGATTTTTCCAATACGCAGTAGTAGCTCTTTCTTTTCACTGTCTAGCTATTGCATTTAGAGAATAAGCCTTGTGATTTTGTTTTTTCAATTCCGGTTCACTTGCCATTAAGATTGATTTTTACGTCTGTGCCAATGGTGTGACCAATGGCGTGCTGCTGAATATTTGTTTGAAGACTATGCATTTTGATTTTAGGTTCTAATGAGAGTGAGTTCAATGATTTCCTTCTGAAGATAAATAAGGAGCTTTCTTACATTCAAATGGAGCTGCGACGCTGTACAAACCAAAATGATGGTCAAGTTTGTTATGGACTTGTGAACAATGTCTCCGATGAACAATCCAAACTTGGAACAAAATACTCTGTTCCGCAGATTGCTCTCTTCAAGGGCATTGTAAGTTTAGCTACCTTCACTGCTGACTGAATAATGGTTTTTTTTCCATGTTCACTGATACTTGGGAGGACATTGTAGATGCGATACAATGCAATTAATGGTTTCATTTTTGTTAGTAAATGTTTACTGGTAGCTATGTTTTTATGATTTGTATATAGAAATTAGGGTGTACATATGACCATACCCAAGGTTCTAATTTTAATTATTTACTATCTAGAACTGCCATTGTTTGTGGTTCAAAAATATTTAGCAGGTAATCGAATCATTATTTGTGTGTGACAGTATTCTTATAATGGAGACCAATTTCCTTTTACGGATATTTGAAACTGAGTTACTGCTGTCTTACCAAGTTGTACCTCTTTTGCTTAAGCAGAATGCGAGAGCTCACTTGATGCCTCTTCTAGAATAGTGTGCTACATAGATGACTAGAAACAAATCCAGTTTTCAGACTCCTTGTGAATTTAAATTACTTATACATGCAAGAAAAAGTGGTGCTATTAGCGTCCTCAGGTGTCTGTTTTGCTTTTGTTAACTAAGTTGTGTTAGTTAAACAAATTTGTATTTTATGGTGTTCATTGAACATTATCTGCTTCAAAATTTTATCTTTGGTGCTATAGTTGAACTAAATTGGAGTTTGTGAACTTGAATGCTTTAATTCAACATAAAAGCTCATGCTTTGTGACTTTAGCTTTTGATCAATCTCATCCAATTATAAGTCTGAGAATATGTAGGATATTTACATGTTTTTTATACTTCCATCTTATCTTCTTGTCATGGACATGTAAAATATATGTATGGGCAGCTGTTTGAATTTTATTTGAACTTGATTTCGCTGTTAAGAATTACAAGACATGTTTTATATCACCAGGATTAAGTGCACTGGGTTGTAGGGCGTGTAAAATAAGGTTTAATTTTCATGTCTTTAGGTTGTTACTTGTTAAGTATAAGGATAAAAATACTTGTTATTGTCACATTTTTACGATGACTAGTCTGGCATGGTGTTTGTGCAATTATTCAAGGCTTCCATTTCTGTTATATAAGATTAGTTAAGAGGATTTATGTTATGATTCAGCTTAATTGCACTTGATCTAATTCCATTTCTTTGATTATGCATTCTTTATTAAGAAAGTGAATTTGTACCCAATTGGTGCTTTTGGTTCAATTAATCTTGTATTACTCTCTGTCTTTGCAATTAATATTTGTCTTGTAATGCATGAATAATAGTTTTGTGATATATTCTGCATCTTCTCATTCACATTCGTGTTCTCTATCCTCTTTCAATATGATATTTCAGATAGAAGCAGTAATTCAGGATACCACAGCTAAAGGCAGCATATCCACCTTTGACGCACTCAATTTACAGCTAGAGATTCAGGTCTAAATTTCTTCCCTGCATATTTTTATCACTGTTAATCCGATCCTTAAATATGCACTATGTTACATTTGCTACTATGTGGTCCTATAAGGCTATTACTTGTTATCTACCAAGAACCTAGTCAAGCAGCTCAATATGTCCCTACAAACACTTGTGCTCAAAATTATAAAATACATGATACTGGTCAGAAACAAATATAATTTTTTTGTTCAATTAGTTTGGGAGAAATTGCATTTGTTTGTTTATGGAGATAGATCCGAGGATGACACCTGAAGGCTTAAGATGAACTAATGACTTGTTCATTGTGCGTGGCGAAACTAGTATTGTATGAAGCCTGACATTTGGATCATAAAGTTAGGATATTTGTACAAGGCTTTCACTAGCACTTCTAAATTAATTTCATTCTATAACAAACAACCAAGGCAGAATCTGCTGCCCAGGTTTTCTGCTGAAGTGAGGAATTGATTTAGATATGAACATCTAGAGCTGTAAGCAGCTGTTTCATTTATGTTACTAAGTGTTCATGCTGCTATCCACTCTGGCAAATTGATGGTTTCTTCTGGTATTGTATTGCTTTGTTAATGTGGTTTTAAACATAATTAGTTTTAAAGTAAATTATTCGGAAACTTTACTCATTAATAATATATGGAAAGTTGAAGCTTTATTAAGAAAGGGTGATATAGGCAGCCCCACGTTGCTGCTGGATGTATTGCGCTTTCGAAAAATTTTATTTTGTCATGCGTTTTTGCTAGTATTATGCATATGTATAACCCTATCTAAATAACAGTTTTCACTTATCTAGATTTTTTATTTACTCCACATTTGTAATTTATCAAAATCACATTGCCTCCTGTTGTTTCCTGAACTTACAATTGCATTTCTTTGTAAAAAAATATCTGCTCTGAAAATGTATGCTATATATAATTGTGGCTCAATGTTGAATTGAGCAAGTTTCAGATGATAGTCAGATTGTCAGTGGTGTCGTAACAAAGGACTGCTGATTCTGTCACTGTCAAGTCAATTCCAATTCTGTAAATAGACAGAATATGTGTGTTTTGCAGAATTGCTTCCTTTGTTCTTGCTCCATTTTATAATATGCAAACAACCGTACCGATATGCTCTTGTATATTTTCAGGTCAATCTCGGGGCAGAATCACAATCGCAACTGGGTTTATCTCAAGTCCATCCTGCGCTAAGGAATTTCTCTCTGTCCCAGAAAGAAAAAGCCCTCAATGACCTTGTGAGAGACAAGTGGCTTAGTCACACACCAGATGGTAAAGTTGGACTCGGTGAAAGATCCTTCCTAGAATTGCGAAGTTTGTTTCATAATTCTGGCACTCCTTCATGCCAAGTGTGCAATGAAGCCGCAATAAAGGTTTTGTTTCCTTGCATTCTTGTGCCTTCTAGTTATCATACTGTGGAGCAAACTCTTTAAAAATTTTACTTAATTATCCACGTGGAATATATCAGCTCAAAATATCTGTATCACAATATGGCTTGATTTATTTCGAATATTTCTTATAGGCGGAAGTCTGCAAAAACGAAGGTTGTACAGTTCGAATTCATCATTATTGCCTAATGAAAAAATTTTCCCGAAACAAGGTACTAGTTTTAAATCATTTAACAATTTTAGGGCTTGTTTGACATTGTTTTTCAAGCTGTTGTCCCAATCAGTTGGTCTCACAAAATTTTTATAGAACTACTATTTTTGCTTTGAACAACACATTTTGGTCATTCAAAAAGCTTGAAAATGGAGCTTTTAAAAAAAGCAGCTTGTGAAAGCACAACCAAACTGACCCTTAATATTATTTACTGGGTTTTTCGCAATATGTGAAGCATTGACACGAGTTTGCTGCAGGGCAATATAGCTTGTCCAAGCTGTGGCATTCAATGGGATTGCCAACTTCCCAAATCTGAATATGCAGAGGCAGCAGATAATGAACAACACGAGCCTAATGAAAGGCAGGCACGAACCGGATCAAAGAGGAAGAGGCGTAAAACCGACAAAGGTGATGACGTGGCAGATGTGGATTCAGATGGCAATGGAGGTTGTTCATCTCAAGTTTCAGTGTCAGCTTCAAATCCGAAAAGAGTAACTCGTGCGTCTACTCGAATGAGGTAAAAAAAGTGGTGATATTTCTTGTATATTCTGTGTGTGTCAAAGTTGTTTGGATTTGAGGGCGAGATAAATTATATGAATTGTTAGTGAGTAAAATTAATTTGTGTGGCTGCCTCCTGCCCAAGTTAGAAGTCATAAATATGCAAATGGTCAGTCAAAAGATAATATTGTTTGGTTATCTTTTGTTGATGGTTAATAACCTGTTCTACTGGGATTTAAAGAGTTAATTTGAATGATAATGTTGTAAATGCAATATTAGAAATTCAATTTTGTAGGTTGTTTCATTATGTCACCAGTTTCATTTTTCCGCAACAACAAATGCACACTGAATTATTTTGAATTTTGGGCCAAATAATATGTGCTAATCCAACTTGAATATCACATTTGATGGTAATCATACGAATGCACTTTTGTTGCGTTAGATGAGTCATGTCATGCCTGCTCTGCTATATTTCGATAGCAATTTTATTGTGTATATTGTGGATAATTATAATTCAATGTCAACCATTAAAACTAGATGAATGGTTGAGATTAATTGCAAAAAGAAAAAAAAAAAACAAATGTAACACTTCTCAAACCTTGTCTAAATAGGCAAATGTTTAGTTATCTTGATGTGCAAAGGCTGGAGGGAATCGAACAAAACAAAATTATATATGCAATTGTAAAGTTGGAATAATGACAACTTTTAATTGTTTAAATGAATTTATAAAAAATTATATATGGGTAGGCAGCAGCTTTTATTTTTTATTGTATTGTTATTTTCACCCCATGTGTATAAAAAAGGATTCCATGATTTCCATTGATTCCTTAACATGGATTGGACCCACAAATCTTATTTCTCTTTTATCACCCTTAATATAAATTACTTTCTTGGCTAACATTAAAATAATAATTATAACAACAATATATCAGTCTGATTTTTCAGATGCATATTATTTAAATTTTCTTAGCTTCTTTTTCTCGCATTATCTTTTTCATTTGTCTGTTCATCTTTCTCTAACACCAAATACCGAGTAGATCTATTTTTTACTTCTTTACGACATGTTATTCCTTTTTTTTTAATTTAAAATAAGTTGTTAAACTCAAATATTATAGTTTTATAAATATTATTTTCTTTTTTGAAAGAAAGAATTGAACAATATTAAAAAAAGGAGATGGGCAATACATATCGGATGATTATCAATCAAACTCCCATTACCTGTTACCTCATCAAAATAGACTGATTGAGTTAAATAATGAGCTATTATATTCAAGTTCCGCTTGACAGATCTAAAAAAGCATGAGATAAATTTATGAGTAAGAGCCTTACAATCTTCAATAGTTGAAGAAACATCAGAAAGACTCACATCACTACTAACAAATTGACTATGCAAAAATTGATTATCGGTTTCGAGCACGATATGTGAATACCCATGTTATTTTAAGCCAAGACAAAGTCTCCGTGATTGAAAGGGCTTTTGTCTTAGGATAGGTCCCCAATTTTGCACAAACAAAAGAACCAGCCAAATTTCTAGTGAGTATATCATAACAACCCGAATTGCAATCATAAAAAATTGCCGCATCAACATTGCAATTAAGGACACGCAAATGGGGAGGTTCTCGGCTGGCCAATGTCAACGCTGGTTGAGATGAACAACCATTATCATTCGGCCTATCAACAACAGGACGCGTTACAAAATTTATATTAACAACATTCAGTATAAGTTAAAGACATATAAGGGCAACAGAACTAAATCGTACTGTTGCTCTCGGCTAGGTGTGAAAAATTTCTTTGTTCTTTGTTAACAATATCGCTTAGAGCAAGCAACAAACATGTTGAATATAGGTGATTGATATGCCACAAAACCAACCCAATAAGATATCGGCTTAATGCATCACTAGGTAACTGAACTTATCTCAAAACACATACTGCCCTCCTGAACTTTCAAAGTGACCCCGTAACCCTCAACATTAAAGAAGTGCACCACTTTGCTCCCTCAGTGCCACGTGTCAACTTCTGATTGGCGAGAGAAAATAAAAAAAATTACATCTTTGAAAAGTCAAACCAACCAGAAGATGACACATGGCATAGAGGGAGCAAAGTGGTGCATTTTTTGAAAGTTGAGGGAGCTACGGGGTCACTTTGAAAGTTCAGGGGGGCAGTAGGTTTTTTAGGACGAGTTCAAGTACCTAGTGATGCATTAAGCCTAAGATATCCTTAACAACAACATCATGTGAGATAGTAAATGATGCATAAAAAAACCTCCACACATAAAAATAACTAAATAAGACATGAGATGCATTTTTAGTCACAAGGAAGCAAGTTTCACAATATGCATAATCAACATAGTGTCGTTGAATCAAATTTGTCCGACAAGGTAAATACCATTCAGAAGACGCTAAATAAAGACTCGGATCTTACACAAAATTTTAAGGCCCCAAACATAATTTCAACAAAAAGGATCAACACAGACCACATAATCAGGGACACCCATAATCACACGATAAGCTGATTTAACGGGAAAAAAATTTTCATTTGATTCCAAAGGCCAAAAAACCAAATCTTCCCCTGAAATTAGGGACAAGGGTGTACTAGCCTTTGCATCATCGAAAAATTCATGGACTTTTGCCGCATCTCATGTCCGGTTATGAATAAACTCAAAAACACGCATATTTTCTAAGTTGAGACACCCCTTTCCATTTAATATGATCTTATTACTATTATTTACCCAAGCCACTTGATTAATAATAATATTCTCCCCGTTTTCTACTTGCCACAGAATAGATTCCCGAAAGAATTGCATAGTCAAAAAAATGCTATGCCAAACATAACTAGGAGAACTAGATAAAGTAGTAGACAAGACATCTCCATTTCTAAAATGACGAGAGCTGAAGACACGGGTAACAAGACTATTGGGGAACTTCATAAAACACTAACTATGCTTACTGAGAAAGGTTGTATTAAAATTAACAATATTTTGAAATCTCATTCTACCAAATTTCTTCAACTTACACAAAGACTCCCATCTTTGCAAATGAATACCTTTACGGTTACCATTATTAGACGCATACTATTAAGAATTTAACAGCTTATGGATAGAATCACCGAGAGTTGAAGGAATACAAAAAAGGGACATCAAGTAAGTCGGGATGGATTGGAGAAATGATTTGATGAGTACCTCCCTTTTACCTTAACTTAAAAACATCGATATCCACGAGCAAATATTCTTCCAAATCATGTTTCTAATATACCCAAAGGAAGCAATTATGCTCATACCAATTGACATGGACATTGTTAAATACAACGGAGACGGAGGAGCTATGTATACATTGAAAAAATTGAAAACCCTGCTGCTTTTTCTCATTGTTTAAATTGTCACTAAAAGAGATAGACGATTTGAAAAATTTATCATCTAACATGTAGCCCTTTCATATGACATTTAGTAATCATTAATATGCTGACACTCAATCAGACTTGATCGAAAAAATAAAAGACTATCATTTGCAAAGAACAAATGAGAAATAAGAGGGAAATTTCTTGCAACTTTCACAATAATGGATATTTCCATCACGTTTCAGAGATGAAAGAGCCGCAAATAAGTCTTGAGCACACTGTATAAACAAGTATAGGAATAAAGGGTCCCCTTGTTTGAGACCCCGTTGTAAGCACATAATTTTATTTTCCCTCTGTTAGTATATCATTTTTACAGGGTCCTAAAGTCGTCTGGAAGAAGCTCTCCATGTTGATTTTAAATCTTAAAAACCATTTCAGCCAAATCCAAGACCAAACAAGGTCAAATGGTGTCAACATTGTTACCCACATAGTAAAATCAGACTTAAAATGATGTTACCAACATTGCCAATGTAGTTAACGACATCGACATTCTAGCAACAACAAAGTTGCACTTTTTAGCCAATAAAGCCATACTTTGTCACATGCTCAATTTTGACCTCTGATATTTTATCTCCAAGACTGTACTTAGGATTGATGAGATCCACATTTTGAGGGGTTTGACCAAAAAGCAAAAAGGCCGTATGGGTAAAAGTTGGATCTCAACTTTTGAACTTGGATTGAAGGGACATCTACTGCAAATGAGGGACTTTAGCATCAACAAAAGGAGTTCATTTTCGTGCACAAGAAATAGAAGAAAGGAGTTTAAAGTTAGCAAACTTGTGTTCTTGGATGTTCTTGAGTACTTTTGAGTGAAACATGTGACTTTAAGCATACTAATAGTTGAGATTTTGAGTAGATAGGTTTAAGTTCATCAAAAGGGCATGAACTTGGGCTTCTTGGGTTTATTCATTCATCTTCTAAGAACTTGAGGTTTAGAAACACATTTTAGGACAAACTTAAGGTTTAGAGTGATTTTAAGCAAGCTTGAGGTTTAGAGTTTTTATAAGTATTTTAAGCAAGTTCTATCTTATTAGAACTTGATGTTTATGCTTTAGAAACATTTCATCTTTTGACCATTTTAAGACAAAGTTGGGTTCTTGAGAGTTCATCTTTGGGATTTAGTTTTATAACTTCAAAGAAGGAGTTACTACACTTCTTTCCTTCCCTTTGTAGGTTACTACACATTTTGAAACTACCTCTTTTGTTTGGAGCCATAATCAAATTCATTCAAAAGAATCTCAATAATCAAACCAACCAACCAAAAAAGAAACAAGGAGAACTTCATGAACCTTGAAGAAGTGGATTCACGACTACAAGGTGATAACTTAGGAAATAAATCTTATCCAAGATGATAATCTCGAAAATCTCTATTCAAGATAAATATCAAATTACACATGAATTATCTTATTGATAATATCAAATGCAATCTTTATCCTACTAAGAATCCTAATCCTAATCTATTTAGAACTCATTGAAGCTTATATAAAAGCTCTAAACCCCAAAGGTATGATATCTAATTCTTAATTATTATTATTATTATTCTCCGCCTCCTCTCTTAAGTTCGTCCCTAATTTAAGCATCGAAGAGGTTATGCCGGTTACATAGCTAGCCCCTCTAACCTTGTTTTGCCTTGCAGATACACAATTCGGCCAAGGCAATACACAATTCAACTTCGAAGATTGGAGCATAAAGTCAAATTTGTTTTCTTTACCCAAAAATCCATCGTAACCCATTTGGTTATTAACATCCTCCAAAGAGAATGTTGACTAATATTCTATATAGTTTAGTTTTTCCATTTAGTCTAAGTAATAAAAATGTAAACAGAATATAGATTAAGGGCAATATTGTAAATATGTTTTAATTAGTTGTTAGTCCGTTAGATAAAGGATATATTTGATTGATTCATCTTTAACTTTAATTGAACTTGTACTGTATACTTTTCCTTTCTCTTGTTTTCTCTCTCTTATGAGCTTTCCCTTTCCTGTAAAACTTGTGGTTAATAGCTTAATGAATTTATCTCCAATGGAGTTTATTTCGATACTAGTTTTTCCTCTCTCTCTCGAATTCTTAATTCAACATGGTATCAGAGCATTTTTCTGATTTCTTTCCGCTGTGATTTTCTTTTTTGTTTCTCCTGATTCGTTCATCTTGATTAATTTCTCAGTTAGCTACCTCGCTTACTTTGTGCACCGTTTATTCCTATCTCCTTATTTTTCTATTGTTCTTTTCTCTTTTTCCTTCTTTTCCATTTGATTTCTTATATTTTTTATTTTTTATTTTTTATTTTTTTTTCTTTCACAAAGATGGGTACAAGAAATCAAAATCGACTTGATGAAAACAGTCCCTTCTATCTTCATCCTGGAGAAAACCCCGCTATTGTTCATGTGACACCACCGCTGGATAGAGCGAATTACCATTCTTGGGCCAGAAATATGAAAATGCCACTTCTCCCTAAGAATAAGCTAGATTTTATCGATGGAACAATTGAGAAACCAGATTCAAGAGACCTAATGTTCAGCGCGTGGAAGAGATGCAATAACATGGTTTTGTCATGGATCTTGAGATCTTTAAGTCCATCTGTTGCTCAGACGGCTATTAGTTTTGATTCAGCTGAAGATTTGTGGGAAAATTTAAGGGAATGTTTTACCCAATCAGATGTCTATAGAATAGCGGATTTACAAACTGAAATCTTTACCATATCACAAGGCTCAAGGTCAGTTACAGACTATTTTGCTTCTTTACAGTTACTGTGGAATGAATTTTCAAGTTTGACTCCTTTGCCTAGTTGTATTTGTGATGGGTGTTTTTGTAATGTGTCTGACATCATGAGAAAGAAACAAGAGGTAAACTTAGTTATATGCTTTCTAAAAGGATTGAATGGATCATTTGGAAATGTTAAATCTCATATCATTGCCATGGATCCTCTACCCTCCATGAACAAAGTTTTCTCCTTGGTATTGCAATATGAGAGAGAATTTTCTGTTGGAGATAAAGAAAATCAATTTCAAGAAATAGTAGCTTTTATAAGGAAAGGTGGCTATAATCCTGACTTTCCAGGTTTATGGAGTAATGGAAATGGTAACCATACTCAAGGGTTTAATAATGATAGCAATAATCATGGCTCTTTCTCTTTCAAGAATTCTCAGGGAAATTTTAGGAGGCCAAATTTGTTGAATGGAAAACAAGTCAAGTGTAGTTTTTGCAATGGGAGTCACTTGGTTGTCAACTGTTGGAAGAAAAGTGGGTATCCCCCAAATTTCAAATTGAGATTTAGTAGAATTAATTCAACAACAGGATATGAAGGAATGGTGGACCATGATGTCATCGAACAAGATCAATATCAGGAAAATCCTTGCTATACAATGACTACAGGATCAAATGTAGCATTAAGTTCTTCGGCTCCTATTAATTCAGTCTGTTTTACTCCTGAGCAGTTACAACAAATCTCACATCTAATACAAGTGCAGACTTAACATTCTTATCAATAACATACTCATACTTCACATGGTTTCACTCATTCAAGCCAGCCTCAACAAGGAATCTCTGTTGATAATACACATTTCTTTACTGCTACAGCTCGATTAGAAAGATTAAATCATGTTGAAAGAAAGCATCAGCATATCCTTAAGGTAGCAAGAGGTTTAAAATTACAGAGTGGACTAGAAACTTTGTTTTGGCCTTATTTCATAGGTCATGCTGTGTTCATAATTAATAGATTACCAACACCATTATTGCACAATAAGAGTCCTTTTGAGAGTCTTTATTCTAAAGCTCCTGATTATAGTGATCTAAAACCCTTTGGATGTTTGGCTTTTGTTTCCACTCTGAATAGAAATAGGCAGAAATTTGATGACAGAGCAGAAAAAGGGTTATTTTTAGGCTATGAGGCAGGAATGAAGGGTTACAGAGTGTTTAGTTTCAGGCAGCACAAGGTACTAGTCTCTAGAAATGTGGTTTTTCATGAACACATTTTTCCTTATTGTCAACCTACTCCTGTTTTTCATTCTCCAGATTCATCCCTTAACAGTCCCATTCCACATGTAATTAAAAAAAAAGAAACAGAAAAAGGCATAGAAAAAGGTAAATCTACATATAAAGAGAAAGAAAAAGAAAAAGAAAAAGAAAAAGAAAAAGAAAAGAGCCACAAATAAAGGAAAAGTCAATTATAAAAGAACAAAAGAAAGAAAAAATAAAAAGTATATCTAACACAGAAACTCAATATAGACATATTGATTTCTATAACAGTTCAGGTCTCTTACACAGTCCTGTGGTTAATGATTCTACCACATTGAACATTGCTCCTCTCCAGAGAAAATCTATTAGACAACACAATCAACCTACATCTCTAAGAGATTACCATTGTTCTTTGTCTAAGGTAGGAAACATAGGAAACCTGGACTCATCTAGATTTTACCCTCTTTCTAACTTTCTATCATATGATAAACTTTCTCCAGAATATAAGGCTTTTTCACTTTCTTTACAAACTAACATAGAGCCAAAGGGTTATGCTGCAGCATCTAAAGATCATAATTGGCAGCAATCTATGGATGCAGAAATTAAGGCTTTGGAAACTAATAATACTTGGGATATAGATACTTTGCCACCCAATAAAGTGCCAATTGGCTGTAAATGGGTCTTTAAAATTAAGAAAAAAGTAGATGGTAGCATAGAAAGATACAAGGCTAGGTTAGTTGCAAAGGGCTACACTCAACAGAATGGTGTGGACTATTTGGAAACTTTTTCTCCAATTGCAAAAATGACAACTATTAGGCTTTTATTGGCATTAGGAGTAAAGAAAAATTGGTTTTTGGAGTAGCTAGATATCAATAATGCTTTTCTACATGGCTCTCTTGATGAGGATATCTATATGCAAATACCTCCTGGTATAAAAACTGATGTGCCTCAGGCTATGTGCAAATTAAAGAAGTCTCTTTATGGCCTTAAACAGGATAGTAGGCAGTGGAACTCCACTTTGACAAAGGCTCTTGTAGATAATGGTTTTGTTCAGTCCTTGGCAGATTCTTCTCTCTTTGTTAAATCTACATCTAATGTTTTTATTGCTTTATTGGTTTATGTAGATGATGTAATTTTAGCAAGTGATAACATGGATGCTATTCAGGACATAAAGGAATATTTGCACAAGTGTTTTAGTATCAAAGATTTAGGAAAATTAAGGTTCATTCTTGGTTTGGAAATAGCAAGAAACAATAAAGGGTTACTATTATACCAGAGGAAATTCACTTTAGATCTCTTGGCTGAGTTCGGTTACTTAGATAGTAAACCTGCTACTACACCTGTGGTGGTTGACAAACTTGATTACACTAACTCAACAATTTTGGAGGACAATACCTTTTACAGGAAATTAGTAGGAAAGTTATTATATTTATCGAATACTAGGCCAGACATTTCATTTGCTGCCCAACAACTTTCTTAATTTTTGGATAAACCAACTGAGTTACATTTAACAGCAGCATTTAGAATTTTGAGATACCTCAAGGGCAAGCCAGCTCAAGGAATTTTTTATAAAGCAGATACTGATTTCAAGCTCAAAGCTTACACTGATGCAGATTGGGCTTGTTGTCCTATAACTCGAAGATCAATCACTGGTTACTGTGTATTTGTTGGTAATTCTCTCATTTCTTGGAAATTAAAAAAATAAACAACTGTGTCACGTAGTTCTTCAGAGGCTGAGTATAGGGCTCTAGCCTCCACTACTGCAGAACCTCAATGGGTTCTGTTTTTTCTCAATGACTTCAGAATTTCACATCATGATCCAGCTCTTCTTTTTTGTGATAATACTTCTGCTATTCATATTGCTAAGAACGCTGTCTTCCATGAACGCACTAAGCATTTGGATATAGATTGCCACTTTGTTCGAGCCAAAGTTCAAGCAAACATCATTCACTTAATGAACATCTCCTCTGCTGATCAAGTTGCTGACATGTTTACTAAGCCTCTGCATACTCCATCATTTAATCATCAGGTGGATTTTCTTGGTTTGACAACTGTTCATGATGTTTAGCTTGCGGGGGGGTGTTGAGTAATATTCTATATAGTTTAGTTTTTCCATTTAGTCTAAGTAATAAAAATGTAAACAGAATATAGATTAAGGGCAATATTGTAAATATGTTTTAATTAGTTGTTAATCCGCTAGATAAAGGATATATCTGATTGATTCATCTTTAACTTTAATAGAACTTGTACTGTATTCTCTTGTTTTCTCTCTTTTGTAAGCTTTCCCTTTCCTGTAAAACTTGTGGTTAATAGCTTAATGAATTTAGCTCCAATGGAGTTTATTTCGATACTAGTTTTTCTTCTCTCTCTCAGATTCTTAATTCAACAAAAATAACAATAAAAAACATCAACTACATTTATAATTCCGTTTAGTTTTTTTCTTAAATTAATATTCTAGTTTTTGAAAAAAAAAAGTGTCCATTAAGTCAATACATTTTGTTAGCGGTTCATAATTTTTTTTTCCAAAACCCTTGTAAGTTGTAATTATTTTTTAACACCAAAAAGTAAAAAAAAGGTGTCCATTGGTGCTTTTGGAGGTGTAATTGCTTTAGACAAAAGTGACTTTGATCTTATTTGTATCCTTTTATGCTTTATTGCATGTTCGCTCCATTAATTTGTCAAATTCATTGTCTTTCTATTTTTTTTATCACAAATTTGTGTGCAATTCAAATCCAAATCAAATCAGCGAAGCTACTTGGATAAAATAACAAATCACCTTTTCAAATAAAGGTAGATGGAGCCAATTTATATAAAAACTACAAAAAAAAGTAATCTATGTAATCTATCCATGAGAAATCAAATAAATAAAAGAAAGATACGCATTACATGTTTTTTTGCCAATATTTATAATTTCATAGTGTTTATAATTTGTTTTTATTTAAGAACCTAAACATTGTAGAATTAAAGCAAATTTGAAATTGATTTTCAAAGTTCTAAAAGTTGTCCGCAAAAATTCCCAACTGGCCCAGTTGATAAATTAATCAAATTTGAAGTAGATATAAAATCATGTGAATGCTTTGATTACACTTTACAATTGGTGTTTTTGTTTTATTACCTTATATTTGTAAGTATATAGCTAAATTATTGTACTTTATACTTTTTGGCATTTGACAATAATAATTACAATTATAAACAAAGATTCCTTGTTGAGGCTGGCTTGAATGAGTGAAACCATGTGAAGTATGAGCATGTTGTTGATAAGAATGTTGAGTCTGCTCCTGTATCAGATGTGAGATTTGTTGTAACTGCTCAGGAGTAAAACAGACTTAATTAATAGGAGCTGAAGAACTTGATGCTACATTTGATCCTGTAGTCATTGTATAGCAAGGATTCTCCTGATATTGATTCTGTTCGATGACATCATGGTCCTCCATTCCTTCATATCCTGTTGCTGAATTAATTCTACTAAATCTTGATTTGAAATTTGGGGGATACCCATTTTTCTTCCAATAGTTGACAACCAAGTGACTCCCATTGCAAAAACTACACTTGACTTGTTTTCCATTCAACAAATTTGGCCTCCTAAAATTTCCCTGAGAATTGTTGAAAGGGAAAGAGCCATGATTATTGCTATCATTATTAGACCCTTGAGTATGGTTACCATTTCCATTACTCCATAAACCTGGAAAGTCAAGATTATAGCCACCTTTCCTTACAAAAGCTGCTATTTCTTGAAACTGATTTTCCTTATCTCCAACAGAAAATTCTCTCTCATATTGCAATACCAAGGAGAAAACTTTGTTCATGGAGGGTAGAGGATCCATGGCCATGACATGAGATTTAACATTTCCAAATGATCCATTCAATCCTTTTAGAAAGCATATAACTAAGTTTACCTCTTATTTCTTTCTCATGATGTCAGACACATTACAGAAACACCCATCACAAATACAACTAGGCAAAGGAGTCAAACTTGAAAATTCATTCCACAATAACTGTAAAGAAGCAAAATAGTCTGTAACCGACCTTGAGCCTTGCGATATGGTAAAGATTTCAGTCTGTAAATCCGTTATTCTGTAGACATCTGATTGGGCAAAACGTTCTCTTAAATTTTCCTACAAATCTTCAGCTGAATCAAAACTAATAGCCGTCTGAGCAACAAATGGACTTAAAGATCTCAAGATCCATGACAAAACCATGTTATTGCATCTCTTCCATGAGCTGAACATGAGGTCTCTTGAATCTGGTTTCTCAATTGTTCCATCGACAAAATCCAGCTTATTTTTAGAGAGAAGTGCCATTTTCATATTTCTGGCCCAAGAATGGTAATTTGTTCTATCCAGCGGTGGTGTCACAAGAACAATAGCGGGGTTTTCTCCAGGATGTAGATAGAAGGGACTGTTTTCATCAAGTCGATTTTTATTTCTTATACCCATCTTTGTGAAAGAAGAAAAAAATAAAAAATAAAAGAAATCAAATGGAAAAGAAGGAAAAAGAGAAAAGAACAATAGAAAAATAAGGAGATAGAAATAAACGGTGCACAAAGCAAGCGAAGTAGCTAACTGAGAAATTAATCAAGATGAACAAATCAGGAGAAACAAAAAAGAAAATCGCAGAGGAAAGAAATCAGAAAAATGCTCTAATACCATGTTGAATTAAGAATCCGAGAGAGAGAGGAAAAACTAGTATCGAAATAAACTCCATTGGAACTAAATTCATTAAGCTGTTAACCACAAGTTTTACAGGAAAGGGAAAAGCTTACAAGAGAGAGAAAACAAGAGAAAGGAAAAGAATACAGTACAAGTTCTATTAAAGTTAAAGATGAATGAATCAGATATATCCTTTATCTAACGGACAAACAACTAATTAAGACATATTTACAATATTGCCCTTAATCTACATTCTATTTACATTTTTATTACTTAGACTAAATGGAAAAACTAAACTATATAGAATATTACTCAACAATTTTATCTATTATTTATTCTTCGTAATCATTGAATTAGATTTCATATTACTTAAGTGATAATGATAATTACTAATTAATCATATAAAAATTCATATTTTTCACATTTTAATTAAGATCATATTCATTTAAAACTCATAATAAAAATATGTTCAATTCATAATAAATTATGTCCAATAAATTCAATTCATATATAATGTAAATTTAAATTTCAACAACTTTCAACAAATTCAGTTTACTTTAATTCAAGTCTAATAAATTCTAATAAAATCACTTAAACTTTAGTAAGTTCAATTCAAATTTATGATCAAAGACCATGACAAAATCACACATAATTTTGCTTTTGTTTACACCAATTATTTTACTACTTTCCATTGTCGAATCAAATCTTACACTACTTATTCAATGAAAATGTCCAAAGAACAAGATTATCTCCATGACAAAACTTATAATTTATGCCAAAAGTTCTAAATATCTATTAGGTTTATAGAAATTAATATTAAATATTGCTTACTCTGATTAATATTTCGAATTGTTAATTTGTCTTGTAAATATTAATACCTGACATCTCATTTTTAAATTTTAAAAATACAATGAATAAGGTTTTGTTTAAAGACAAACACTATAATTGGATGATTTCTAAAATTACCAAATTGAACTTGGTTAAATTAGTTTAAGGATTTATTGGTAATTAATCAATATCATTTCATATATATATATATATATATATATATATATATATATATATGAAATGCACACGGTGGAATGGAAAAGGGGAATTCATTTTTCTATTCATTATTTATTTTCTCGGTTTTTTCGTCTCGCGATGAAACATCACAAATCGATTGTTATTGATCTTCGTCGCTGCAAAAGTTATGGATACACATCCATACTCCGACAAACCGTGAGATAAATCCAATTCGGCATTCAAAGCGGCGTTCTTTGATCTTGGGCATACGGAAAAGGTAAGTATCGAATTCGTTTCCGATTTACGTTTTCCGTCACACACATATATATAATACTTTTGATGTTGATTGAAATTTGACAAAGAAATCTTCTATAAATTATAAGGATTGTTTTTTCTGAAGAAACACTCAATTTTTTTATGGGTTTGGATCCTAATCACATGCATCAAACGGTAATTAAACAACAAAAAGTTTGAACTCATAATCTTGATAATTTACTTTGGCTTCATCTTTTCAGACTCTTTACCTTTTTTACCTATCCTATAGAATTTTTGTAATCTAAAGCCTGATATCTTAAAAGTCAATGGGTTACTACTTTCTGCACCAATCACAATTTCCAAATTTTTTTCAACTTTTGGGAGGCTAACATTGATTTGTCTTGAAGTATTTAAATATATACAAATTTATAGTGTCATGCTACCACTGTTTAAATAATTAGTTTGCATTATATTGTGGAAAATTTAAATATTTCTAATGGTCATTCAAATACTATGTATTTTTCAACAAAAAAAGACTATGTATTTTTTTAACACTAAAATTTGATTAAATGATTTAGACTTTTCTTGATTTAGGACACTTACGTGGAAGTAGACACCTATAGTACTATACATACATTGTAGTGTGTTAAATTTGATAATAATATTGTTATTTATGAATGAGATAAAATAGAAGTGAGGTAGCCACATGAACATTAAATAAAATTATGGACAAGTTTAATCTTATATTATTTTTGGAACATCAACATTTGAGCAGACGGGACCATTTTAAGGTACAGTGTTTGTACAAATTTTATTCAATATTTGTACTAGTTGTAATTAATATTCTCTAGACGGTTTCAAAATTAATGGTATTAGTCGTATTACAAGAATCCATTAAAAATTCTTTATATGGGTTCCTTTTATTTGTAACGAATCCTACGTTGTTCTCGGAAGATCTATTGAGTTTGTATATAAACAAGGTGCTGAAAGCATTAATTTGAATGACACATTTTAAAGTTACGACATTAGTCTTAAATGGTGTCAAAGCGGATAACATCATTAAAGTTGTTTATAACACATTATCAGAACGATCGCGATGAGGAGATGTGTTAAGAATGAATCTTACATTACTCTCGAAGGATCAAAAGAATTTATATATAAACATGGTCTTAAAGATCTTAACTTAAATGACGCGTTCTAAAATCGTAAGATTGACCGTAAACGATACCAAATCGGACAATGTCGTTGAAATATTCAAATAACACTTTCAACTTCAAATAAATATAGACCATACACTTTTATAGTTACGTTTGCACAAATTTTTAAAAATACTACATATTATGTAGTTATCTTTTAATTTTACAAATTAATCATTAATTTAATTATGATAAGGCAATGGCTACTTCAAAGCAACGACTAAAAGCACCAAAAATAGGATTAGTTTATTAAAAAAATATTGAATACATTATTGCACACATTATTTTAAAATTATTTTTATCTTATTCTTAACTATTTTTTATAGTTAGGATAACAAATATTTTGAGTTTGAGCTTTTTTAGTTTTAGGGACAATTTTTATTACTGAAATTAAATATAAGTTTAAAAATTGTTTCCTAAAACAAAATAAATTTTGCAACAAGAAAAAAAGTAAACTATTGAATATAACAATTTAATTACAAAGTGCTAAAATGTATATATTCACAATTTATATATGATAAATAGCACCATTACTACTATTATCTTCATTTTTGTCGTTTCATATTAATTTATTACATATTCATTAAAAAAATTGATTCGATTAAAATCTTTGATCTTGCTGATCGGATAAATCTATAAAAAGTAACGAGATAAAAAATGGGTAACTATATCACTAGTAGTAAAATACAATTGGAACAAGAAAGTTCGACCTATATTTTCACGCGCTTTTCGTATTTTACTTTCCATTGCACAATTACATGTCTAAAAATAACATATCTAAAATTCAGACATAGATTGATATTTTAAACTTTTGGACAAACTACAAATTTAGCCTATAACACTGTCATGTTTAATATTGATCAAAGTGATGTAACATGAGTAATGATGTAAAAATGACACCTTTTAACTTGTAAAATAGATTTTTCCCTCCATCTTCCATTTTACTTATGTTGATAAGGAAATAGAGTTTAAGATCAGAATCGGCCTTAACAATTATGGGCCCTTATATAAATTGTATATCATGATGCCCTAAATCAATTGAAATGTAGTGCGCGATAGAAATAATTAACTAATCAACAATCAAACGTAAATGTATATAAATTTTAGAAGCCCTTCAATTTTTGAAACCCTAAACGGCTGCCTAATTAGTCTCTGCACCAGGACCGTCACAGTTTAACGTAAGAGATTTCTATTATTGAATTAAATGTCTGACATAAATATAAAAAATTCATTAAATAATTTGAATCTCTAATTAGTCACTTCTTTTTTTATAGAAAAATTAATCACTTTTTAATTCTTGTACAAAATTCTTAAAAGACATTTAAAATAAGATCAAGGAGTATTAAAATTATTTACACATTTATAAAATAATATAAATGCTTAGTCCATAATTTTTTGATTGACAATTTATTGAGTAAAATTCATCTTATATGTTTTTTAAAAGCAAATTATGCTATTTTGCAAAGTAAATTTTGCCTAAGGCGAAAGAATATTTGCTCACAAAAAAGCGAGTACACGTGGCAGAAGCGCGTGAAGTTGACGCGAAGTAATAGAGAGTGTGATAGGTAGGGTCTCATCTACAGTTGAACAGAGTGTCTGTTTTACAAAATAGGCTTTTTGCATGGTGTAATGGAAGAAGCTGCCCAAAGTTTCTCTCTTTCTCTCAAATTGATCCGATTCCACTCTATCAACTCACTACCCTCTTTCTCCCTCTAACTCAACTTCATTAATTTACCTTCTTTTTCTCTCTCAAGCCCACACAAAGAGAGAATTTCTTTTCTTTATTCTGCTAATCTCCTATTCAGGTGACCCCAAAATCTTCCCTAATTTGCTCTTTGCTGTTTGGTTTCGAGTTTTCCTTTTTCTGGGTACTGCTTCCTTTATTGGTTCATGGGGTTATTGATTGCTGAATTTGATTTCTTTCAATTATTGATTGTGTTTGATAGTGGGATTTTTACTTTTTGCTGTTCATGGTAGGTTTTGTGATTGATTTTTCTTTTTTCCGGTTCTTATCTCATATAATTGCAGTACTTTTTGTTCATTTTCTGTGACTCTGATTGATATTAATTGAACTTTCTTAGCTCTAGCCCACTAGATTCTCTTAATTTTCATCTTCCCCTTTCGAATTTTGTATTCAGTCTACTGGGTTTCCTCCTATATTGAGGTGCTTTACAGCTTTGGTAATCTAATTTCTCATCTTCTTTAGGGGTTTGCTTTTGCCCCAGTTTTTTGCTTGTTCTTATTCATCAAATTTAATTGAGTTTACAAGTTTTAACTGTTCTAGTTCCTTAGGCAGTGTGTGGCTGTAATTTTTTCCAGATATTTGTTAGCTTAAGATTAGTGAATTGACAGCTTTCTGGGTTGGAGCCTTGTGGTTTTCGGAGTTTGCGCATGAATATTCATAGAGATTCCCTCTTTCCTTTGGTTTTTATTCTTTTTATGTTTATGCTCTGAAGTTTGCAACTTTTTCAGACCTTGGTTTCAGTAGCTTAAGATTGGTTTTATAGGTTCTTTAATTCCTTGCTTTTAGTACAAGAGCATTGGGTTTACATATCTTAACAAATCATCCCATCTTAAAACCTCGCTTTTTGGGTTCATAACTGAATTTTCTTCTTTCACCGAATAATGATCTGTAACTTTGCTGTTTGACACTCTGAATCTGCTTATTTTTAGTGGATCAATTTAGACGCAACATTCATTAGTTCACATCACATAGCTGTTGTGTATTTGTGATTTTGGTTGGTTTTTTTACTTCCCAAACTAAGTATGCTTCTCGAAGCTTCTCTAATCTAATTTGCATCCTTTGAAATTCAGGAAAAGGTCCACATGCTTTATCATTCAATTAGTTCCAAATCACAACCATGGGGGCTGCCAACTCGAAAATAGAAGAAGACAAGGTATTGCAGCTTTGTCGCGAGCGAAAAAAATACGTTCGACAAGCACTCGATGGCAGATGCTCTCTAGCAGCATCTCATGTCACATATGTCCAGTCACTACGAAGCACCGGAACTGCTTTAAGGAAATTCGTCGAACCCGAATCTCAGGTCGAATCTTCACTATACACTTCCACTAACGCAACCCCCGAGCCACTTGGATTAACCGAAAAATCCTTTTCCCATCTCTCAATCCCATCCCCATCTCTATCCCACCCCGTAGATAACACCGAAAACTTTTCGCCGTCACCTTCGCCTTCCAGCTCGACTCGGTTTCACGCAAATCACATGAAATTCCGGGGCTTTTCTTCGACAAAAGTCGAAGAAAAGCCCCCTTTAGTTGTCAACGAGACCGTGACTTCTTCGAGCACTCCGCAAAATGTCACGCCTCGTTCTAATGGTAAATCGGAGGCTAATTCGCCTTTCGAATCTTCCTCGGTGCCACCTGGAACCCCGCCCTGGGATTTCTTCGGGCTTTTTCACCCTATTGACCATCAGTTTTCGTTTCAAGAAGGGAAGGAAACGAAGAACGGGGAGCATGTGGATGATTTGAGAAGGCTTAGGGAAGAGGAGGGAATTCCCGAGCTTGAAGACGATGAAGAGAACCACTCGTTTCGTGCCAGCGAGGCATCCGAGGATTCGGAGGATGAATTTGACGACCCTCCTACTGATACTTTGGTTCGGAGGTTCGAAAATCTGAACAGGGTGCAAGATCATCTCGCAACAGCGGCTATAGCCTCGAAAACCGAATTGCTGAACCAGGAGAAAGGCGATTCTCCCGATTTATCGCCTTTGAGAAATGCCCCCGATTTATCGTCGGTGAGGAGTACTCCCGATTTGTCGCCGTTGAGAAGCGCTCCTGATTTGTCGTCGTTGAGGAATACTCCTGATTTATCGCCTTTGAGAAATCCAGCCTCGGCAGCTGCTGCTGTTTCGTCCGATGCTAAGAAATTGCCTGTGAAGGAAAACCGAAACGGAAATAAGGTTCCCCCGAAGGACTTCTTTGCAAGCATAAAAGAAATTGAACTTCTGTTCATAAAAGCTTCGGAGGCTGGGAAAGAAGTTCCAAGGATGCTTGAAGCAAATAAGCTGCATTTTCGTCCAATAGCCGCTGGAAAAGAAAGTATGATCTCTCTCTCGCTATTAATCTTTGGTCCAAGTTTTGATCTTTATGTTTTATGGTTAGTCACCCTTATGATCATTATATATAATTGGGAGATTGGTGTTGTGTGATCTTGAAGATGGTGATTAATACTTTGATTTTTCTTCCCATGATCCTAACTAGTCAAAAAGATACTCTAGATTTGCTATAAGTAATCTTGATTATGTTGGAAACTAAATATTCACCTACTAGTTGGTTTCGATAAGCATTAACTATAATATTCTGATTTTGGCAGATGGATCGGTGGCAACTACATTCCTTAAGGCTTGCTTCTCTTGTGGGGACGACCCTACTCAAGTTCAAGAAGGTATTTCTTCCTCATTTTTTTCCATTTTTAGTTTCTTTGATTTGCAAAGATGGTCACTTTGGATAACTCGGTATTAATTACTATTATATGGGGAGTTATATGGAATCGATCAAATGTGAATATGCATTCATGTATGAATATGCATTCATGTGGTAATATAAAATTTTCGCTGTTCCGATGCATTGGATTTACTGTAAATGTGACCTGAGAAAATTAAATGCTATTTAATTATCTGTAGATATTAAAACGCGGTATTCATTTCTAATATTTACATAAAGGTAGCTATAATTTCAACAAAGTTGTCTTAACCGAAAAAAGATATGAAAACTTAATGTTAACTTACAGATAGTGTGATTTCTTGCTAATATTATCATGGATCGAATCAATGCAATTTGTTTTCTTCCACGTATCGTTGAGTTGCATATTTATGAATTAAGCAAAGAAACGGGAAAAAGGGAAGTTTGTATCAGTAAATTAATATTTCTTCCTTTCCCAGTAATTATTATTGTCAATAATTTATTTCACCGTCTACAAACCTAAAAGGAAATCATGTATAAGGTAATTTATGAATATGTTTCTGTTTCATTAGCCATTTAGTACATTGCATGAGTTGTATATGTGATGTTTCTTAAGTATTGTACCAATAATGAAGCTGAATTGCATAACTTGCTTTTATTTTGTTTTGGTGCTTTTAAGATATGCTTGATGATTGTCTTTCTGATTGTTTGTAATGTTTTCTCCACAGAGCCTGCTCAAAATTCCATGAAATACTTGACTTGGCATAGGACTACATCATCACGATCCTCTTCATCGAGGAACCCTCTTGGCTCAAATGCTAAGGATGAAAACGAGGATAATCTTTTCGACAATTTTTGCATGATCTCTGGCAGCCATGCTTCTACCTTGGATCGACTTTATGCCTGGGAGAGGAAACTTTACGATGAAGTCAAGGTATTCTTGTTTTTCCACATCGTTAAATGCTTCTGTTATTAAATGCCTGTTTTCAAATGAAGAAACTTTCTCGACTCGTTTCGCCTGTTGTTCTATAATGGATAGAAATAGCTTAGCTGTCTCGATTCTCTCATTTGACATTTATCTTGGATTTTTTTATCATTCGAAACAAAATATAACCGTACCATATATGAAAGTTTAGCAATTTGTTTCATTAATATAATTGATTAAACTTTGTGAAGAATAATCAAATAATATCTGATGTTTGATATTCATGTATCTTCTAAATTTAGGCTAGTGAGATGTTGAGAAAGCAGTATGATAGCAAGCGCACGATCCTTCGACAACTTGAATCGAAAGGAGAACATAGCCAAAAGATCGATAAAATCCGTGCTGTTGTCAAGGATCTTCACTCTAGAATTAGAGTTGCCATTCACAGAATCGATTCCATATCTAAGAGGATCGAGGAATTGCGAGACAAAGAGCTTCAGCCGCAACTTGAAGAACTAATTGATGGGTACGTGCCTACCTGTTTTATTTCTTTAACTCGAGTTGTAGTCATAACAATTTAAAATTTCTAGTTTTAGATGACTTGCAAGAGTCAGGTTTGTATCGTTGTATTTTACACAATTTTATATTATATGAAGGCTTGTCTCAAAAAACCTGATTTCCCTTGAACTTTTAAAAGGTGGAACTCTAGCCCCTGAATGACATGCGTCAGCTTCTGGCTGGTTTGACTTTTCAAAGATGTCATTTCACTGAGTTTCTCTCTCCAATCAGAGTCTGACACATGGCGTTCAGGGAACAAAGTGGTGCACTTTTCGAAAGTTGAGTGAGCTACAAGGTCACTTCGAAAATTCAGGGGGCCAGTAGGTTTTTTGAGACAAGTTTGGGTAGCATGAATGGCAAAAAAATCGAAAATTGCGCCATCCTTGTCATATCAATTCGTGCGATCCAACTAAGAATCAGCGTTTTTCATGTTTTTTTTTTCAGGCTAAGCCGGATGTGGGGAGTCATGCACGAATGCCACAGGCTTCAGTTCCAAATAATAAGCGTAGCATACAACAACGGAACCATCAAAATCTCCTTACATTCCGAGTCCCACCGGCAAATCGCAATGCACCTCGAAAACGAGCTCTACTCCCTCTCGTCTTATTTCATGAAATGGATCGACACGCAAAAGTCATATCTGCGGGCAATAAACGACTGGCTCTTTAAATGCGTTTTCCTCCCCGAAAGATCGAGCCGAAGGAAACGAAAGCAACCATCCCCTTCGTTGACCCTGAGAAAAGCGGGCCCACCGATTTACATAACGTGTGGCATGTGGCTTGAGAAACTCGAGGCGTTGCCCGCAAAAGACGTGGTGGACGCTATAAAGGGTTTGGCCGCCGAAACGGCCCGCCTTTTACCGCGCCAAGAGAAGAATCAAGGCAAGAACGCTCAATTATTATCGGAGGACACGCTGTGCGATTCGGGGATTAATATGTTGCGGGGAGAGGCCGCTTCCGATGACTTTATTTTGGGTTTCGATCGGTTTCGAGCAAGCTTGGAGGGGTTTCTTGGTCAATTCAACAACTTCTCGGAGTGTTCGGTGAAAATGTATGCTGAGCTGAGGAATGCGATTGAGGATGCGAAGAACCCCCCGCAGGCACCGCCTCAACCGCAGGTTATTTAATTCGGGAAACGAGGTTGGCATTTTTGTATATGATATGATATGATATGATATGATATGATATGATATGATGAAATGAATAAAATGAGAAATACAGGGAAGCCATTGATGGTACAGAGTTGAAATAAGATGATGGGAAAAGAAAGGCATTGTTATGGGATGACAGGGGTGGTTTTTCAGATGAAAGAAAGGGTCTTTATTAGGGGGTTAATTTTTGTATTAATGTAATGGTGTACTTGTATAGTTTTATTTTTATTTTTTTTATTATTGGGGTTTTTAATTTTGTTGAGTAATTTAATTTTACTTGTAGGAACTCAAAATGAAACTTCAGTTCCACCCCTCTATAAGTGCATTTTAAAAATCTGGTTTTTTTATTGATATCATTGTCTATTTAGGTTCAGTTTTGACATTGCTTTATCTGGCTTAAATATGTTATTACATGGAATGTGCTTGAGAGGAGCCCTATGAAACAACGGATATCAGAGACTTGAGTTTGGCCTGTTTTAGCACTCATTATCAAATTGAAATAGGAAGGCCAGTAACAAAATATATGAAAATTTATGTTTTTAGTCAAAACACATTCGCTAAAGTTATATTAGTAAAAAAATGTATTTTCACTCTCAATTAATCCCACGGTAGGAGGGATTGGATGTATGGATCTTCAGACGTCATTAAACTTTATCAAATGTTAACTGCTTATCAATATTTTTAACAATTGCATGTATTATAAAATGGTTTCCCTCTATGTAATTTTAGATCGATCTCTCCCTCTATTTTTACTTTCTGCTCTTAGATTCTCACACTTTCTAATCCGCCATTTTTCGTAGAACATGTTTATACCATCGTAGCCCTCTTTCTCTCAGTTTATTGTCAATATGTGCAACCCCAGTCTCTTGGTGAATGCATACATTCCTTATTCGATCTATTCTTGTATGTCCACTCTTCCACCCCAAGTATTCTCATTTCAGTCACACTCATCCTTTAAATGTGTTAGAGTTTTAGTCGTCCAACATTCGCTCCCATATGTCATGACGGTCTAAAAACCGTTCTATAAAATTTCCCTTTCACTTTCAAAGGTATCTTCTTATCATACAAGATTCTTGTAGAATTTCTACACTTCAACCATTCTACATTGATCATATGAGTTACATCCTCTTCAATCATTCCATCCACTTGAAAAACAGAGCCTGGATATTTGAAACGTTTACACTTTGGCATAACTGTATCCCCTAGTTTTACTTCTCCATTATCTCCCTTGATTATGTTGAAATTATTGTGCATGTACTCTATTTTATTTCTACTTAATTTATAATTTTTATTTCTAATGTGTTTCTCCGCACTTCTAGTTTCTTGTTAACTCCTCCCCTTGTTTCATCAATTAAAATAATATCATCCGCAAACAACATGCACCATGGGACAACCTCTTATATCTTGATGGTTGATTCAGCCATAACTAAAGCAAACAAAAAGGGCTTAAAGCAGAGCCTTAATGTGATCCCACTATTATTGGGAATTCCTTTGACGCCCCTCTTCTGGTTTGTACAATTGTTAGTGTCCCTTCATACATGTCCTTTATTAAGTTGATATATTTAATATGAATGACTTTTCTTTTTAGTGCCCACCAAAGGAATTTTCTCGACACTCTTATCATATGCTTTCTCTTGGTTGATGAACATCATATGTATGTCTTTCTTTCTCTCTCTATATACTTCCACCAAATTCCTTAAAGGAAAGATAGCTTCAGTCGTTGATCTACCACGCATGAACCCAAATTGATTTTTAGAGACCTTGGTGATCCTTCCTAAGACGGTGTTCAGTCGCTCTTTCCCAAAGTTTCATCGTATGACTCATCAATTTAATACCATTATAGTTAGTGCAATTTTGTATGTCTCATTTTTTTCTTAATTATAGGTATTAGCGTACATCTTCTCCACTTATTTGACATTTTCCTCTCCCTATAGATAGATTTAAATAGTTTGACTAGCCAAACTATTCCCTCATTTTTTAGGCCTTTTCATGCCTCAATAAGGATGTTATCCGACCCAAATGCTTTCCCCACCTTCATGTTCTGTAAAGCTTCCTTTACTTCGTCCTGCATAATTCTTCATGTGTAATTAAGGTTTTTATCTACCCCTCTAACTTCTAAACTTATGATGTCATCTTCCTTTTCGTCATTGAATAGGCGATCAAAGTAATTTCTCCACCTCTCTTTAATCTCCTTATCCCTTGTTAGGACTCTTTGTATTTCATCTTTAATGCACTTAATTCCATTCAAGTCCTTTGTCTTCTTATCTCTTATCTCTCTCATTCTCGTGTTCCTAGCTTTTGGTACAAACAATCTAAATATTTTCCCCGTACCTCGCTAACTTCTTTTTTGCCTCTTATTTGGCCTTCTTGTATTTTTCCAAAGCTTCACCATAAGTTGCTTTTGGTATCATCTTATACCAATATCTCTTTTCCTATATAACCTTTTGGATCTCCTCACTCCACCACCACGCTTCTTGGGGACGAGGTCCTTATCCTTTGAAGATCCCTAAAACATCACTAGCTATTTTTCTTATTTGTTCCCCTAAACCTTTCCATAATGAGTCTACGTCTACACTCATAACTCCAAATCCTAGTTCTAAAACTTTTTTCTTAAACTCTAGTAGTTTGTTGCCTTTGAGATCCCACCACCTAATCCTCGATTGCCTATATTCCTTTTTCTTTCTCCCTTATCTATTTTCTTAAAATCCAAGACCAATAATATATGTTGAGATGTTAACGCTTCCCCTTGTATGACCTTGCAATCCTTGCACATAACCTTATTTCTACTTCTAGCAAGTATAAAATCAATTTAACTTAGATTGCGCCCGCTCTTATAGGTAATCAAGTGTGAAACTCTCTTCTTGAACAAAGTGTTAGCTATAATCAGGTCATGAGCTAGTGTAAAATCTAAAATTGCTTTGCCTTCCTCGTTCTTGGTGCCTTACCCTAAGGCTTTGTTTAGGAGGATGAATTTGGTGGGAAACGAAAGTGGAGGAAATAAATTTCAGTGTTTGTTTTGATGAATTTTAAATATATGGTTGGATTGGAGAGGAGCAAGCTTCCTCTGGTTTCCCGTAAAATGCAACGTATATGATTCCACCAAATTGGTGGAATCAGAAGGGAGAGGGAGCATGTTGCTCTCGGAAATAGCACACCTAGCAAGTATACTAGTGTCAAATTGTAAAGTGGCAAGCAAGAGTATCGTATCCACAGGGAGGCCTTTATGCCAGCTTGTCCTTTTCATGATAAATGGGCTAGTGAGTTAAAATTCGGTTTTCTTGAAATTGGGGGTTGTTGTTTAACAATATAAAATTGATTTCAATATCTAAATAGAATGGAAGTTGATTTGAAAAATAAATGGAAGGCTCTAGTTCAGTTCACCCTTTTGACAGTCTAAGGCAATCTTCCCTGCTTTTAGTACAAGACCTCGCTCAGCAGTCCTGTTCCGAGGTCTCTTAACCTTATCTCTCTAAACCGCCTATTAAGCAAATTTAGTTTCTTACTCAACTAGTTTTACTTCACTTTTCAGTCCTTCATACAACCAACAAAGTAGCATTAAGCATAGTCAAGCATCCATTAAATGGAACCCAAGGCATACAAACAATCATTT